>JANHAO010021661.1:0-12440 GCA_026873985.1 Saraca asoca
TTATCACTTATCCTAACCTACATAGGCTTATCACTTATCCTACATAGGCTTTATCTCTTTAACTAACTAACATATTCACTAACACCCCTAAACCCTAAACAAGAGAGTCAAGCAAGATAATTTTACTCTAAGTTAGGAGAAATGAAAAAAAAAAGGGAAGGAAGGTAAGGTTATGATATTCGAAGAATAAGACTAGTAGCGATTACGTAGAACCATAAACTACAAAGATGGAATAGGCTTTAGTTTCAAATATAGGAATGATTAGTAGAAATTTAGCCCATAAAGGCTGAATGATAGGAATATTAGAAGACAATGGTAGTATAGATCAAGAATGAATGATTGAGAATGTAAAGGACAAGTAAGTAAGGAGGGTAAGGAAGTTGTTGGATAAAGATAGATAAAATGAATGCAACATAGAAGGGAGAGAAATAGTAAATAGAATACTAACAGGATCAAGCAACAAATAGACTTGAACATGGGAGCTAATTAAAAGAAAGATAAATATAAGAAAGAGGAAATTAAGAAATGAGATAGGAAAGAAGGGAAACATGTGAAGAAAGATAAAGTCACCTAGGCACTATAGCAGATAAGCATAGCTATAGAGATCGTAGGGCCTTACCAATGTCAAAGCAAAGAAGACGAGCAACATGGAAAATTACTGGATGAAGAGGAAGCTTAATACAACTCACAAATGAGAACTAACATCAAGAAAGAAATATGAACCATGCAAAACTATGATGGAACAATAAAAAGATATCCAAAATAATGAGAGGACCTTTAGTTGAACAATTTAGTTGCAGACCATATAAATACATAAAAAGAAACCCCTTTAATTTCTAGTGTTTACCTTTATGTGAATGATTGTCACACTTGATAAGATTGGTAAGTAATGAGTTATGTCACCATTAGACTGATGGGTCAAGATGCATCCCTTTGTCACCTCATTAAATAGTAAAGGGTCAACCTGGGCTGCTTTAAATGGAAATTGAACACCTTAGAAAGTAAGGTAGACTAGCTATATGAGAAAGAGATAAAGGATCATGAGAAGATAGAAGGAGAACAGATTCATGTTAGTTAGAATTAATATGAGAAAAAAAAATCAAGGATTAAGTATAGATACATGAGAATGAAGAAGGGATATTAGTATATAGTGAGTGAAGTAATGATCGTAGATTAAGGATAAGGAACAGATAAGTAATGATACAAAGAGATTGGAAGGACCAAAACTGGAATAAAAAAATAAAGAAAGTTGACAAATATCATAGTAATTAAGATTGGATTAGAGTTGTGTAGTGAAACCATGATGGAGATCATGGCATTCAAGGCAAGTTTAGTGCAAATTGAATAAAAAGGCTAAAATGAGAATGATATAGATAAAGATACATTTAGGAATATAGATAAGGATATAGATGATGATCAACTAGCAACAAAGGAACATTGATTAAGGAAGTAGTTGAGAGCATACCCTGCTTCTCAGCTTGCTCTTTTTCTGAACTCATACTTGCTTGTTTAGGCTTCATAGGACTAGATCCATGGCTTGTTTCATCTGAGAGTCTTCAACAACAATAACTTCTCTTGGCTCCTTCTCTCAAAATACACCACTAAGGACTCTGAAGCTCAAATTTTCTCATATCTCCTAGAAATTGTTGTTCTTACTAGTGACTTAATTGGCTTTTTAGATTTGCTTTGGACAATGCAGTTTAAACAAGCAATAGCTTTATGAAATAAGTCTTTGTCTTTTTTACTAAAGCCTTCTTCAACTTTCTCTTTTCTTTTTTGCTTCTTAGAGTTATCTACTTCTTCAGCTTCTAGCTTGTGCTTTTTCAAAAGGAGTACTTCTTCATTGTTAGATTCATCTAAAGAGACAACTTAATCAAGCTTAGGAAAGAACTCCTTTAAGTTGCCCTCTCGATTCATCTGATGGAACATGGTATTATAACTAGAAGGATTTATGATCTTCTTATCTCTTAAACTAGTTATAGTACTTGGTATAGTAGGAGTTCCTTTAGCATTTTCAATAAAAGACAATAGCTATTCCATTCGCCAGTCATGATATTTCTTTTAGATACACCTTTTTCTCTTTCTCCAGCACAATCCTTACAAAAATACTGGAATATTTTCTTGATCACCATACTATAACCAAGAGCACCATTTCTTCTATTCTCAATAGTAATCATTTGTTAGATGGTCTAATGTCCAGGCTTGACTTTAACATTCATTTCAATACCAATAAAAGATAGGTTTCAAACTTAGTTACATTGCTCATGGTTTCACTTTAGGGCACAACACTTTTGCAACATAGTAATAAAGCACCTTTCTATTTTTGTTCTATATGCTAGCATGTAGGTTTAACTCACACTTTGTTGCCAATGATTCTTCTTATCCATTCTTTTACAATATGCCCACTTTCAATTTGTTAAACCCATGATGGTGATGATAACAAACCTTCATTAGGAACTTACAAAATGCCATTGAGAATTTCAACAGTGAGCTTTCAAAATTTTCCTCTAACATAAATATTTAGTTCCTTATCTTTATGGTTTACCTCTAGATTGGCATAAAAGAACTCCATGAACTTGTAATGGACTTACTTATTCAAGTCAAGAAATTTTCCTAACCCATTCTTCAAACAACTTGAAAACAAAGCAACCCTTTGGCTTCCATGGAGAGCTCATCAAAGTTGCATGACAAAATGTTATAGCATTGACCAAGGTCCAGTTAGTATCTTCAAAAGGTGGCATCATTGAGAAATTTCACTTCTATGAGTTAAAGCATTCTTTAGCCATTAATAAGCAAGAGAATAGCCCATAAATTATTTTTTTTTTTTGGAAATCTTGGAGAAATTAGTTTGAGGTGTGATTTTGAGGTTTGAAGATTGGGCTCTTAATAGAGATTTGAAAAAAATATAGCAAAAATTTTTTTAGAGAGTTAAGGTTTTGGAATAAACCAAAGAAGCACAAATTGGAATGATAAGTCACTTTGATTTTTCAAAAGAATAAGGCTAAGTTCGATGAAGAAGGCTTAGATTAGACTTCTAGAGTTTGAGTGTTTAGGGATAGGTTTTTCAAGGAAGGGATTGTGTGGAAGATAAGAAAACACTAGTAATAGGCATAAAACTAGAGAAGAAAACAATTATTTCATTTGGGATAAATTTAGGAAGTTATGTAAAACTTTAAGAAACTGAGAGGTTTTTGAGCTTATAAATTGCATTTTTGAGGAAGGGAAAAAAACAAGAAATTAAAGAAATGAAAATTCATGAAACAGAGTGAGAGAGTTTGAAAAAATGTTGGAAGGTGTATCAAGGATGGCACGAAGAGATGTAGTATTATGCATATGTCAAATCAGTTGATTTATTGACTTATGATGCAAGACTCAAGAAAGCAGCTAGCCTGCTTCTTCCTTATAACCGTAGATTATGAAAAAATATGTTAAATCTAAATGTAATGTAAAAACAATATTCACAACAATAGTGAATTAATACATAAACAAATACACATGCACTAAATCAAGAAATTAGAGATAATCATTTTAGAATTTAAACTAATCATTCCTATTTTATCTCTATCAAAAACAAATCTATCTTCATATAATGACTTGGTCAATGTGTTGGTAAGTTGATTTTTCATACTTATAAATGATAATTCAATATCACCTTTTTTAGCATGATTTCTAATAAAATGATGCTTAATTTCAATATGCTTAGTCGTAGAATGCTTAATTAGATTTTTAGTCAAATGAATAGCACTAGTATTGCCAACAAAAATAGGAATATATTTCAATTTCAAACTGTAGTCTTCAAGTTATCACTTCATCCATAATATTTGTGTGCAATAGTTGCCAACTATTATATATTTAGCTTTAGTTGTTAGAAGAGCAAATGATGCTTGCTTTTTTCTATGTTAAGAGATAAGACATTGTCCAAAGAAGTGACAAGTACCACTTGTACTTTTTCTCCAATTTGCATCCTACAAAGATAACATCTAAATGTCCCACTAGATTAAAGTAATTATTTTTAGAATATCATAGGCCATAATTTTTTGCTCCAAGCAGGTGTTGAAAATTCTTTTCATAACACATAAGTGGGATTCTTTGCAATTTGTTTGGCAAATGGCACACAAATGTACACTGAACATAATATCTAATCAACTTGTGGTTAAATAAAGAAGAAAGCCAATCATACCTTGATATCACTTTTCATCAATGGGCTTACCATTTTCATTTCTATCAAGTTTAATGGTTAGATTCATAGGTGCACAAAGTATTTCTATTAAGTTTAATGGATAGATTCATGGATTCATCAATGGTACTTATTTCAAACTCACTTGGCATGAGACTTGCAAATTCCTTGCACAAAAGCTCATAAATGGATCTAAAAACAATTTCATCAATATATATTTGAATAATTAGAATGCCATGCTCAATATATATGTATATATATATATATAAAGTGATATCTTCTTACTCAACATTTCATACTAAACTCTAGGAGGTTGCTTTAATCCATATAAGGCTTTAGTAAGTTTGAAAATATGATTAAAATTTTCTAGTACATCAAAATCAAGAGGTTGTTTCATATAAACTTCCTTACTCAGAAAAACATTTACAAAAACACTTTTCACATCCATTTAGTAAATATGAAAATTTTTTGCATGCAAAGGATAGTAACATTCCGATAGATTCAAGTCTATCTACAAGTGCATAAATTTTATCATAATCAATACATTCTTGTTTATTGTACTCTTGAGCTACTAACCTTGACTTGTTTCATACTACATTGCTACATTCATCTAGTTTGTTTTTGAATACCCATTTGGTTCCAATAACTTGATGCTCAGTTAGTTTTGGCACTAGCTTCCAAACTTTATTCTTTTCAAATTGATTTAACTTCTTTAACATAGCTTTGACCTAAATATCATCTTGAAGCACATCTTGAATATTTTTAAGTTTAATTTGTGAAAGATCAGCTAAATTGTTAGTGTTTTTAAATGAGGACTAGTTCTTATCCTATAAGAGAGATCACTAATAATATATTCATTTGAATAACTTGAGTGATATCTCCATTATCTTAGAAGATTCCTAAGTTCTCTAGTAGAAGTTTCTTCAATTTAAGGTTCTTGAGATCCTTTTCTATTTGTTGAGATTCAAAGGAGCAATCTACTTGCTTGTTCACATCTTGCTTGTTTATAGCTTGCTCATTCGTTGCTTGCTTCTTCATAGTTTCTTCTTCTTTTCACCTACTTTCTTCTTCATCATCTAGATGTTTACTCAAAGAAGATTCATTAGATCCATCAAAAACCATATACATGGACTCTTTTATAATAGGTGTTTTTTATTTTATATTCTGTAAGCCTTAACTCTAGTAGAATATCCACAAAGGTTCCTTCCTCACTTTTTCAATCAAAATTTGTAAGATTTTCGTTTCCATTATATAAATAATTTGTATCCAAAGGCATAGAAATAACAAATGTATAGCTTTCTTCCCATTCATAGCTCATATGTCATCTTTCTCAAAATGGGTTTTATGAAGCATCTATTTGAAATATAACAAGATGTGTTTTTTACTTTAGTCTAAAAATATTTTGGAAAATTATTTTCACAAAGCATGGTTCAATCCATCTCTTCTAAAGTCTTATTTGTTCTTTCCACTACTCCAATTTTTTGAGAAATTCTAGGACATAATGGTTACTACCTTTGTTTTTAGAAAACATTTTAAAAACTTTATTTTCAAATTCTCTACCATGATCACTTCTAATCCTTGCAATGCAAATACTTTTTTCACTTTGAATTTTCTTGTAAAATTTCTCTACAGTGTTAAAAATTTCATTTTTAGGTCCAAAAAAGAATACGTATGTGTATCTAGAATAATCATCAATAATAATAAGATTATACCTTTTTCCTCCAAGGCTTTGGATCTTAGTAAGTCCAAAAAGATCCATATACAATAATTTCAAGGGTTTAGATATAGAGATCACATTTTTTTTGTTGAAAAGAAGATTTTACTTGTTTGCTTTGTTGACATGCATCACATTGATAATCCTTTTTCAATAATTGATCTTTGGAAGACCAATAACTAGATCATTTTTTAAAGATTTGAGATGAGATACATATTAGCATGACTAGGTCTTTTATGTCATAACCAACCTTCATCTTTTGTGGTTACAAATCATTTGATAAAGGATGATGAAATACCTTTATCTTTTAGTGATGTTGGAAAATTTAGATGATGCAAAAACATACACATTGACTTAATTCAACATCAAAAAAAAGTAAAAGAATTACAAGACAGAGAGGTTTAACATGATTCATCATTTAGTCTACTTTATGGATGAAAATGAAAAACAAATCCAATATGAAAATAAGAGAAAGAATACAAACAGTATAATAATTCTTAAACACATATCCCAAATATTGACCTTAGCCCTCATTTTCTAACTGAGTAAATTTGTGTTTTAATGACAACAAATAATTTTAGTTGAGCTTTGACGAACACAATTTATACATATTGTATATCCCTTTATACTTAATATTTTTTCATGTTTATGAGCTTAATTGGATACTTGTAATTGGTTTTGTAATTTGTTTAGTTTTTTGCATAATTGAATTTGTTTGATAATTATGTTTTTAGGTATATCTTAAGTTTTGAACTTTAGTTTTTGGTAATTCTTTTGTCTTTAGAAAGTTAAGAGAAATATCTAAAAAAGTCATGAAGAGTCCTAAGGCTAGTTCAGCCATTTTGAAGGTCAAGTAAAGCCTAGAAACTGAAACAAAGTGCTGTCTTGTGATCCAGAGCCTGTTTTGGTAATTCATTTATAAGGGGAGCCTAATCCATCATTTTAGTGTAAAATGAAGGCTATAGGATAGCTAAGATCCATCCAATAACTTTCATGAATGGGTTGATATCAAACTACACCATTTTAAATTAGTTTCATGGTTATGAATTTAAGTGTTAAATTCTATTATGAGTTGGACTATTTTGGAAAGTTATCTTAGTTTTTTGCCTATAACTTGAGCTAATTTTTATGCAAGGTCAAGGCCATTGGACTTCCAGGAGGAAAAACTACATTTCATATGAAGGAACCCACATCCTATTAAGCCTCATGCTAACCCTAATCAGCAGTTCGATTAAGAAGTAATGCTATGAGCCTAGAAATACTTAGCTAAGCCATTATTGTAATAACTTTTAGAATCATTTTTTAATTTTGTCTTTAATTTTGGAAGGAGAGGAACTCTACTAGGGTAAGAATCTAGCCCTAATAAGGTTTCTTCTTTTCATTTATTTTTCCTTTTTATTTTTGTATTAATATGTAACTAAGCTTTCATTTCTATTTAAGGGAAATTCTATGCCAATTCTTTTGTTGATTGTGAGACTTGCTTATAATTCTAATTTATTCCTAATTTGATTCTCTTGATTTTCTATTTTAATTCTATTAATTATTTTAGATGGTTGATTAAGGTGGCCAATTAATTAATTGTTCATTATGAGTTACTACTAGCTAAATTTTCACAAGCAATTTGTTATTGTTTGTGGCTAGTTGGTTGGAGTTGCAATAGGGTATTGATTTACTGTTGGGGTATCCTAGAGAATTTGGGGTAATTAATTGGTTTGTTGTCAGGGTAAATTGATTAATTAGACTTGGTATTTTTAGTTCTTAATGCTATTATTAAATTGATTAAGATACTAGGCTTCAACTGATTTAGCAATAAAGGCTAATTGGGTGTTAGGTTTGGTTGGCCAGTTTAGGAAGAAATTAACAAGAATTAATTAGGTGCTAAGTTTAATTTGTTTCTTGGTTAAGCAATCAAAGAGGGAATGAAACAATAGTGCAAGGATTAGTTACTGAATTGGTTGCAAAAGTCCCTTGAATTGAAGCTTTCTCATTTGATTTCTCCTTCCAATTTTATTTTTGTTTTCTATGCATTCAAACTATTTATTTTAATTCCTATATCTAATTAGATAATATCCAACCCTTCCCCATTTTACACTACAAACTCATTGAAGTAAATTACTAGTCTCCCTAGATTTGACTTGAACTCACCCTATCTACTAGCTTAGATAGTTTAGCATTATTTTTGTCGGTATCGATAGCCACCAAGCTTATTTGGTTTAATTTTAGTGGACCAAGCTTGGATGGCCATCGATTTTTTGATGAAAATTTAGTTTAGGCCTTGTTTAGTCAAATTTCTATAGGTATAGATTTATTAGAATTTAACTCAAATTTTGAAATTATTTTTAGAAGGCTTACCTGATAAGTTTGATTAAAATGATTTAGGAAATATTCTTTAAGCTTGGAAATCTATTTTTGAATTAAAATATAAGGTTTTAAATGGGTTTGAAATGAATTTTCAAAATTTATTTTTTAAACCCTAGGCTAACAGTTTGAATTGGGACTTTTGTATTATATTCACAATCATGATTGTGAAAACAGGGCGAGTGCAAGAGTGTTGAAAACCTGGTAATTTGAATCAAAAATTTCAACTAGCTTTTGTGATTTTGATTGCAAGCTTCTTAGGGGTGACAGAAAGTTTGCAATTCAAGGCAATTTGAATAAGCATTTATGCTATTTTTCTACAATTCAAATCGAAGACTTCATAAATTCTAACAAAAAATTCAAAATTTGAATTTGTAATCATGATCATAATTCTTATCGTAGTGGGTAAATTTTCAAATAATAGTAATTTTACTATATGTCATGTTTAATTGGTATAAATACCCATTTCACACATTTTCTCAATGAGAAATCCTAATATCCAAGAGGCAAATACAACCGAATTCACCTATGCTGAAGTTATTTACTTGATCTCTTGAATTTGAGCTAAATTTTTTTGAATCTATTCCTTTAGTGCTTTAATTTGTAATATGAATTGTTGAGTTCTTAAAATTTCTTTCATTTTTCTTCAAACACTACGGGGTTTTCTAGGGTCAGACATACCTAGGCATTACAAGTTGGCCTTATGCACCAATTTAGTATGCAAATGAACTCTATTTGACATAAAACTTGGTGTATGCAAATGTACTCTATTTGACACAAAACTTGGTTGATAAATCAAGCATAGTATGGATGTTTTCTAGCATGAATTTAGAAGTAATCTAACTTGTGTATTTTTTTTTATTTTTCCTCATTTTGGGGCTATTTATGTAATTTTAACTAAGATAACTTATCTAGTGTGAATAGATAAGCACATGGTTATAATCTTTAGATTTTCAGTTTTTGGTTGATGTAAAATAATGTACAAAACCTTTCTCGAGTTAAGAAAGCCTTATGTCAACCCACAATAATTACATCCAGTTATGCCATTAGGCCTTTGGCTCAAAATGCTCTTTAAGGAGGAATGCTGGTGAACTTTGGTAAGGAATTATGACACTAGCCTAGGGTTTAGAGTGTGTGGCTTGGTACCTCCTTTACACATTCCAAGCTTTGTATTGAGGCTTAATATGAATCAAAGAAGTAGCCCCTTTTAAATTTATGTTGTCCTATATTTTATCTAGTTTTGCCCACATTTTCTTGTATTGTGTGAGTTGCACTCTTGGGTGCCTTGTTGTACTTGTTTTGGCTTGCTTTGTGCTATATGATGTGTTATCATTGCCTTTACTTGTGAATGGATTGTTTGCCTTGATTGTTTATCTTCTGCTACACTCTTTAATGCTTTGTGGCTTAGTATATTTATCCTTTGGTGTCATGGGACTAACCATTGGCTTGCTTGCTTTCAGGTGGTAGATAGCAAGTGTCGAACGACCTAGCTTATGAACTTGCCAACCCATGACAATTGGTATTAGAGCTTGGTTTTGACTCACTCTGGTTTTGGCTTGAATTTTTTTCTAAGATTAAAGAGATTAAAATCATGTTGAATGTTGTAAGTATTATCGAGCTCAAAAGCAAGTTAGGGTAAATGGAAGAAATGTTCAAAGTGGTTGAAGATATGCAAAAAAAATGATATCCTTGAACTTCTCAATAAGGCTAGGGAGTGGGAACTGGTTATTAGTCAGGTAGTCGCAATGGAATCTTATTTGGGATGGGATACAAAAATCTCGAGTACCAACGCTAAAGGTAACTTGGAGGACACTATTAAAGACTTAAAGGCTGGGCTATTGGATGTGAAAGCCTAACTAAGGGTTCTCACACAAGCTATTGGGAACTAAATCCTTAACCATAGAGGACAAGAATTAAGGCATATAAAAGTGCCTAAGCATTGCCCTTATGTAGAGCACGAGATGCCAAGAAGTTAGAGAATTTTCTTTTTGATATGGAACAATACTTCTGGGTGGTAAGGCCAAATTCAAAGGAAGCCATGGTGACAACAACAAGCATGTATCTCAATGGTGATGCTAAACTTTCATGGAGATCCAAGTATAATGATATACTGGTGAACCGATGCACCATAAGCTTTTGGGAGGATTTGAAGAGAGAACTAAAGTCACAGTTCTTCCTAAAGAATGTGGAATATATAGTTAGGCACCATCTTCGGGATTTGGAAAAAACTGGTGTTATTCGTGAATATATGAAGAAGTTTTCAGCACTAATATTGGACATTTGAGAAATATTAGAGAAGGATAAGATGTTCTTCTTTCTTGAACGCTAGAAACCCTAGGTGAGAATTGAACTCTAAAGATAACGAGTACATGAATTGCTTGCTACCTTTAGTCATTGTAGAGTGCTTGACCTATCGACACACCAAGAACCCTAGCAGGAAGCCCTAAAGAAACAATGGGCTTTCTTCTAATGGAAGTGGTGGACAGTTGAACAAGCCTAAGAAAGGCAAATGTAGATAAGGGGACAATAGGAAAAGAGTATCCAACAACACGAGCTTAGGATCATCTCGCAATGCCATTAACACCAGGGGAAGAGACCTTTAGCATGCTTGTTATGCAATGATCCATCTGGAGTGGCTGAATGCCCCCAAAATGCAGCCCTCAACACTTTGTAAATCACCAAGAAAGGTCAAGATAAGGAAAGGGAGGACTCTGATAACAAAAAGAAAGATCCTCCTAGAATAGAAGCATTATGGTTTCTTTGTGTACTTAAGAAACAAGCTAAGAGTGCAAAAAACACACCAAATAGGAGACTTATGTATGTGACGGGACAAATAGTTAAAAAGGCTACAAGAATCATAATGGTGGACACTGGTGCCACACATAATTTCATCTAAGAGGGGGAAGCCAAAAAGCTAGGCTTGAAGTTAGAAAAGGACTCAGGCCATATGAAAGTTATAAATTTTAAGGCCTTCACCACTGTGGGAGTAATGATACAAATGTCAATAAAGCTTGGGTTATGGCAAGAAAGAGCAAACTTTATGGTCACTTGAATGGGTGTCTTTGATGTTGGGATGGAGTTCCTCTTGGTACACTATGCCATGCCTATTCCAGTAGTTAATTGTCTCCTGATTATGGGTGAGAACCCAAACATTTTACCAGCTCAAATGAAATAACCCAAAGAGACCAAGATTTTGTCTACTTTATAGTTCAAGAGAGGCATAAGGAGGCAAGAATCTTCATTCGTAGCAGTCCTAGCAGGCAAAGAAAGTAGGGAAAAGGAAATTGTGCCTTAGGATGTTTGAAATGTGCTAAAAACATTTAAGGATGTGATGCGAGATTAATAGCCTTTGAGACTTCCATCACGGAGAGCTATAGATTACCAGATTGAATTATTGCTTGGTGTAAAACTCCCTGCAAAAGGACTTTACTATATGGCACCACCAGAATTAGCTAAGCTTCAGAAACAATTAATGAGCTCTTGGATGTATGGTTCATTCAACCATCTAAGGCACCATTTAAGGCCTCGATGTTATTTCAAGAGAAACATAATGGTAATTTTTTATTATATGTAGATTATGAAGCCATAAACTAGGTCATTATGTGGAATAATTACCTTATCCCTCTTGTTTAAGACCTCTTTGATCAGTTAAGCACTACCCCATAACTTTATGAAGTTAGACATGAGGTCGAGGTGTTATCAAGTTTGAAAGGTAGATGGAGATATGGCGAAACAATATGTGTCACTCGTTATGGCACTTTTGAGTTTATGGTTATGTCATTTGGGCTGACAAATGCTCTTGCTACATCTTTCACCCTTATAAACTAGGCTTTTTACGATTATCTAGATAAATTTGTTGTTGTTTACTTGGGATGATATTGTTGTTTTCAGTTCCATACTAGAGGATCACCTATCACACTTAAAACTGGTGTATGAAAGATTGAGGCCACATTAGTTAAATGTGAAGTTGGAGAAGTGCTCATTTGCTCAGGAGTGTATTAAGTTCCTTGGGCACATTATTGAATGGGGTGGCATTTGCATGGGCGTGGAGAAAGTGAAAGCTATTGATGTTGCAAAAACTTATTGCACATTTTAAAATTACCGCAAGTGCACGGTGTAGTTGTAACAAAGAACCGGCGAGTATGGGTCGATTCCTCAGGGAAGTTTTGCTTCTTTTTAATTACCAAAACA
>JANHAO010021662.1:0-12446 GCA_026873985.1 Saraca asoca
TAAGCGAGAATGAACTTAAGTAATAATATATTAATAAACTAATTTTAGCATTATTTTCTTGATATCAAGAGACATTAAATATAATAGAATAACTAATTAAGTTATACCAATGGACTTGAATTGAATTGGTCAAAAATTCAATGATAGTGAGTTCTAATATTTAAATCTCACATGTTAAACAAACAGAGCCTAAGAACAACTTGATGTTAGGTCCAAAGTAAACCAAAAGATCCTTCGAGTGCAATTTACAAAAAAACTACAACGCCCACAACTCTCAGCCTATAAATAAGTTGCCAAGCTCCCATTATTGCCGTCCTCGCACAGAGCTAAGGGGTCTTGCTTGGACGTCAGACTAAGGAAGAGAGAGAGCCAAGTTAAGAGAGAGAGAGAGAGAGAAAGATAGCAGAATGGCCGGGGGGGCTTTTGCCGCTGATGGGCCAACAAGTGGCTTCGACGGCAAGATTACACTCGCTGTTGTTATAACTTGCATCGTTGCTGCCACCAGTGGACTCATTTTTGGATATGACGTCGGAATTTCAGGTTTTCATATTACTTCTTCTTCTGTTTGTTTTCTCCTAAACTCTTCCTTAATTTTCTTCTAAGTTCTAACCTCGTTTCATATTTTTGTTTTTTCATATGACTTTCGTCTGAATAGAGTTTAAAAACGGATTAGCTCACCTAATCTGCTAAGTCACACCCCATAAACCAAAAAGAGAAACAAGTATTCACAGTAGAAGAAAGATATTTTTTTTTGTCTTACTTGAATAAAATTTAATAGTTTCACAAAATATATTACGCATATATACTGACATTTCTACAAACATATAGAAGAATTCACCTTATTTAATTACTAAACTACTATTACATGGGAAGGGAGAAAAATCAAAAACCCATTTTAAAGGAAAGGGACCTGTTGGGTTAGTAAAAATAATTCAACCAGCTGCTGCGTGTCTATATTTCTTTGGTCGTGTATCTTCATCAAGGTCTACGTACCCCCAACTGAAACCAAAACTAAACACCAAAAACAAATGTTTCGTTGTGGTCACATAATGTCAAAAGAGCGCCTTAGGTGTTTAGCAAATGTATAGATATGTTAGGCCAGTTTTGCTTGTATTTCAAAGTTGCAACAACTTTTTCTGTTGTGTCCAAAATTCTATAGTCTAGCTACTGTAACCAGTGACTATTTCATTAACACTAATAGATAAGGTCTTAAGTTAGTTAAACCAAACTCCAATTAATATTTGAAAATGTTGATATCAATTTGCAGGTGGTGTCACTACTATGGTTCCATTTCTTAAGAAATTCTTCCCAGAAATATTGAGAAAGGCAGCAAGTGCAGAAACAAACATGTACTGTGTGTATGACAGTCAGGTGTTGACATTATTCACGTCCTCCCTATACCTAGCAGGGTTAGTTGCTTCGCTTGTGGCCAGCCGAGTTACGGCGGCGTTCGGTCGGAGAAACACTATGATCCTAGGTGGCCTCACCTTCCTTGCCGGTGGTGCCATTAATGGTGGTTCTGAAAACCTTGCTATGCTCATCTTGGGTCGTATCTTGCTTGGCTTTGGGGTTGGTTTCACTAATCAAGTGAGTCTCGGCATACCAAATCACGTCTATTCGATTAGTTGGACTTTGTCACAATAAGAACATAAACTCTTATTATTAAATTCTTAACGTGCATCCCATTATGCTAGCTTGCATCATCAATTACGTTAATTTAAATATTTAATCATGCTTTTGTTTTACATAATAAATGACTAAGAGACTTTTTCTAATCTCATCCAACCTACTTAGTTTGTGGGAGTAAAAAATTGAACAATAAATATTTATAATTGAACAGATAAAAATAATATTAATTAGTTGGTGCATTACTTCTATACGTAACATGACAAAGAGATTAAAAGTCGATACTAAACTGTGCACATGGCATGTTGCTTTCTAAATAATTCATAGAAAATGACATATAAGCACTTAGATTAATTATTATACTTATTTACACATAAGTAGTCAAATCTATATAAATTAAGTACTGTTAAATTAGAATAAAGTTAGAGCTAGAAACAAAAAATAATGAAGGCCAAAGTATAACACCTATGTACTTATCTGAAAATTTGATTTTTCAAGAAGAGTATATATATATATATATATATATATATCAGGAAGAAATATTAATGAGTCATTTGGTTCACACAGAAAGCAAGATTCTATGTGAACTTCTTAAAAAATACAATAAATTGTTTGATTGGCACTAAAAAAGTAGAATTCCTAAGAAATAAATTTTTATATGATATTTGATTCAACTATATAAACTTCTCATGAAGTATTATTAAAATAATTGGAATATTTTATAGAAAAGTTATACTCTTTTATTAATATACTGTATAAATTTTTAAAAAGATATTCTTGTCATTATTTAAATATAAAGATAGTTTTGTATTTTATTTTATTAAAAGTACAAAAAATAAAACTTCCTAAAGGGAATTAGGTAAGCAACTTCCCATGCTTTGTAAGAAGTAAAATTTTCTAAGAAATACAACTATCCTCATTTTTTAAGTTAGTATCTAACTAAACAATTCAACATTTTCTATTTTTCAAAAAATTGTACTTCTTGTAGAACTTTATACAAATCAAACTATTTCTTATATTGGGTAATTATAAAAGCAAGCATTATAATTAAAGTATATAAGTATTTCTCTACACATAACAGCTCTAGTTAGTTATATACAAAATAGGGAAAAAATTTGCACTTTAAAAAAAAAACATTAGGGTCATATTGACCACAATTAAGAGAACTTCGCATCTGAATTAAAATATACAAATTTACTGTCAGTGTTATTTGTGAGAAAAATAAATAAATGTAGTATTATTCTACTTTCTATGATCTCATAATTATAAATAGTGATCGCAGTTATTATTACTATATTAAAATTGCATATAAATATTAAAAAAAATTGACTACAAGATCTAGAGTAAAAATGATATTGCCACTGCACCATTTTAGATACCCCATAATATGTTCATTTTTACCTGCTCATGTTAATTTAATGCATTTAAATTAGGCTACTCCGGTGTACCTTTCGGAGGTTGCGCCGGCGAAATGGCGAGGTGCATTCAACGCGGGCTTCCAATTCTTCATGGGAGTTGGAGTGTTGGTCGCAAGCTTAATAAACTATTTCACCGCCAAGAAGTCTTGGGGTTGGAGACTCTCTCTTGGCCTTGCCGTAGTGCCAGCAGCCATTATGACATTTGGTGCTTTCTTCATTTCGGACAGTCCTAGCAGCTTAGTAGAACGTGGCAAAGTAGATCAAGCCAGAAAAGCCCTACGCAAGGTCAGAGGGTCCAAAACTGATGTGGAGCCTGAGTTGGACGAAATAATCAAATGGTCCCAAGTTTCAAAAGCCATCAAGCAAGAGCCGTTTATGACCATATTTGAGAGGCAGTACAGACCTCACCTTGTTATGGCATTTGCTATACCATTTTTTCAGCAGATTACAGGGATTAACATCGTGGCGTTTTATGCACCTAACCTCTTTCAGTCTGTGGGTTTTGGAAACGACGGAGCTTTGCTTTCGGCTATAATCCTTGGAGTTACTAGCCCTGGCTCTGTAATGGTGTCCACTCTTGTGGTTGATCGATTTGGTCGAAGATTCTTGTTCATTCTGGGAGGCATTCAGATGTTCGTCTGTCAGGTACATATATAAGCAACTATCTAATTTTGATTCTTCCACTACAATAATCACAGTCACGAGGCATGCATATGCATTCATTCATTCAATGGAAAAATATGTAGCTAGTTCGCTAAAGAATTAACGATTAATATAACGTCAATGCTATTGTTATGGCGTGCAAGACATATACAACTAAACAAAAAATGGGAGTTTTCAATAGAAATGCTAAGGGAATCATGCCAATTAACAAGTTAAAAAAGGGAGAGATCCTTAACTATATGCGCACTAGTAGTAATCTATGTTACGATATGTGCATATTGAAGATTGCGGTGGCTGTGGTACTAGCAGTGGAGACCGGTGTTCATGGTACAGAGCAAATGTCAAAGGGCAGCTCAATCCTAGTACTGGTGCTAATGTGCATCTATGCTGCTGGTTTTGGATGGTCTTGGGGCCCACTCAGCTGGCTTGTCCCAAGTGAAATCTTCCCATTAAAAATCAGACCCACTGGACAAAGCATAAGCGTTGCTGTGAACTTCTTGGCCACTTTTGTGTTATCTCAGACATTCTTGAAAATGCTTTGCGACTTCAAGTTCGGTGCTTTCTTGTTCTATGCTGGTTGGATTGCTGTCATGACCATCTTTGTTGTGCTTTTCTTGCCTGAAACAAAGGGCATTCCTTTGGATTCTATGCATCAGATTTGGGGGAAGCACTGGTTTTGGCGCCGCTTTGTTGTTAAAGAAGTACAAAATCAAGATAATCTTCCTTGAACTAACGCTTTATTTATTAGGTCTTGTCTGAAAATATAGAATCTAGTGATTTTGTATGGCAGCTTTCTCATTGTTAATGTACTAAAAATTTGTATTGCAACTTCTGATGTTTGTATTGATTTTTTTTTTTCGAGAAATCTTATATTCACGTTAGCTTATATCTGTATTATTATGTAAGTTTGCAAAATTAATGAATATTTTCCTTGATTAATTTCTCTACTTTATCTCGCATTGATGATTTTATGGTTTCAGTACTTTCAGTATAAGAATTTATTTTTTTTTTAATATAATTCGACATTATGTATCGTACAACTTACTAATACTTGCTGCCATTTCACATGATATATTCAAAACTGGTATGGTAAATTTTTAGAAATATTATCAATATACAACAGAATATGTCATCCTCTTTTTTCTTTGCCAAAGCTAGGAATATTTATCAAAGACAAGTACAGCAAATCAAGAAATCAACGAAAGACTGAAAAGCCAGCCAACATCCCATATTCCTCAACTAAGGAAACAACACTTTGAAAACCAAATCAAGTAATCAAAAGATAAGAAGAATGAAAGACCTAATAATTTGTTGAAAGGCTTGATTACTGCAATATCTTGTAAAATAAGAATAAGAAAATAAAATAAAATATATTTCTAGTGGACTAAAGTGAAGTGTTTAAATATTTTGTTGTAATCGTAACATAATTTTTCCTTTTCTAGAAAAATCTTTTTGAAAATGTCGACATGTAAAGGGTTAAACTGTAAATTTTTCCATTTTACTTTTGATATTTTTTTTCCCTAGGCTAGCCTTTCTTTCTCGCGCTCCAGCCTTCCTTTTCCAAAAACTTCCTATGTGTTTCTTTGATGTCCGTCTTTCGCCCTTTAGTTTGTCATCGTCCGACGAGCTTTGATTGCTATTCCTCTTTCTTTCTCTTCCCCGGTGTAGCTCTACAGCCCATTGTTTCCTCTTCTCTGGTGCCTTTCAAGCTGAGTTTGGGTTGGCCTACCAACAATGAACCAACTCAATTCGAGCTTCCCATCATCACTTTAGATGATGGTGAGTCTTCCTAAAATATTAAATTTATTTTATATTAAGTTTATCTCAAGTTATCAAGAAATTTTTACCTGAAATTCTAATCTTTCAAATTTGATGTATGCTGAAATTTTCTTGTTAATTAGCTTCAATGATACTCCCACCAAAAAACTAAGCTCATTGACTTCAATTTTTGAGTTGTAGCCAATTATCCAAGTAGGTGATTCCACTACTTTTGTTTTTGAAATTATACCTTCAAATATTATAGTTTGATATCAGCATAGGATAGATGTATTTAATCAAAGGATTTTAAATTTAAGTTCAAGTATTGATTTTAATACTAATTGCACCCACTAGGTATATTGACTCAAATTTTTAAGTTGGCTAACCTAGCACTTGAGGAACCTTCTTGTGACATTAACCATTTCTCTTAAGAAAAATTTGATCAATTAATAAATCCCTAAAGTGTGTTGGTAATCATACTCTTTTGTGAATCCTATTTTGTAATACAAAATAATTTTTGTATTTTGGAATATTATGATTTTTGAGCAATTAGATTTTTCATGTTAGCTTGTTTCAAAATTTTTAACTATATATTATATAATTGAAAATCATTTCCCGTAGAGAAATTAATATGCATTTTATGTTGATTTTTGTTTATGAAACTAGTGATTTTATTTTATCATGTGATGTATAAATATGAAAATAATTTAGCATATTTCTACATTTTATAATTATTAATGTTTATAGAATCTATGATTTTATATTAGCATGATATGGAAATTTTGATACTTTTGAAATTTATGCTACCTAGAATGAATGACTATATTTTCTGATTTCTGATATCATAATTTGATTAGAATTGATTTTTATCTTTGGATATATCAGGTAGCATAATGTTTTTAGATTGATTACGTGTTTTTAAAATCCTGTATCAATTGGAAATTCCTTTAAACTCCTCAAGTGTACTTGTAATTAAAATATTTGTTAGAGAAACAAAGGGGGGAATACTTAAATATATGAATATTTGATTGGTGTGTTTGGATGGATTATGAGATTATTTGTTAGGTATGATTACCATTAGGAATTATTCTTTGGATTCCAATTGTATTTTAATAAAAAAGCAACTCTAAAATATTTTGCTATTTGAGTATTAGTAAATTTAGAAAACCTTATTGAATCCTTTCTGTGTTTATGTTATGATTAGTATTTTTCACGATATCATACTTTATTGCTTATTTTATTTTTGCTGAATATTATTTTCAATGATTTGATCTTTCTAATGAATTTAAAACCTCAGAACTTATTTTGAGATTGTGTCTTTAAACTGGTAAACTTATCTTTACTAATATATTTTAACCTCTGAATTTTGAATATGAATTGCGATTGTGTTATTTGGATTGTTATGATTTTGTTTTATTGTACATGATGTGTATACGGCATGTAGCTCTTGTCTGTTGTAAAGGACTTGTGCCCAAGTATCCAGAAAATAGTAAAAATTCTGTCATATTTTTATAAGATTTAAAATGTAAATGTTTGTATATGTATCAATATAGTTTTGATCTTTGATATGTTAAGGTAATTAACAAAGATTCTACATTATTAGCCTTATTGTAGGGGGTTTGTCAATGATGACTCTCTACATTAGTTATGTTTTGTGAATCGAGGTGTAACAATTATAAATTTGATTATGTGATATATAAATTAAACGTATTTGGTCTTTTTTAAATATAATATTTTCTTTTAATCCATCTAATATATAAATTAGATTATATGGTCCACAATAGTAACTTTATAGTTAAATCAAAAATTAAAAATCCTAATTGAGACACAAAATTTGTAATAGAATTCCAAATTGATAATCATTGGAAGGAAAATAGTTAGTCATATAATGTTGGTAGTTAAATTAAAGTCTTTTTTTATTTTACATGAATCATATGATTTACACATTTTCTAACGTAACAAAGTTTATTTAACTAATTTTTCTCTCAATAATTATCAATTTGAAGCTCTATTAAACATTTTTATGCCAATTACTTTTTCAATTTAAATTTGATAAAAATTATTAATTAATTTGGACTTAATTTAGTTCAATCTATATACTAAAAAATTAAAATAAAATATTTTATTTAAAAGAGATTAAATGTGATAAATTTGTATATTAAAAGCATTAAAATTATAATTAAGCCTTGTTCAAAACATTGATTTAGATATTGCTAGGATCTCATAGTTAAAGTCCCATGTCCACCAATTCATGCTTCTGCGTCTCGGTTCATTCTTTCATGAATGTAACCCTGGTCAATATCATGATCTCAATCGTAATTTTATTTCTACAATAATAATATTTTATCCTATTTATTGATAATTCTATTAATCATTACATAATTATAATCATAATTTAAAATAATAATTAAAATGAATGAAGAACTTGCACTTTTGTTTATGCGACTCTGATCACCACAATCATGGAGCGACCGTTTTCAGTCGTCATTATTAATCAACAAAAATGCTTTGGATGTTTGTGGGTTGGACCCCACACCGTTAGCCCCTAAGACCGCATATCATGCCAATGGGACAATGCATATAGCAAGACAAATTTGGGTTTAGTTGATATCCTATTTTGGTTGGGCCTTAGAAAGAGCAATTAATAAGCTAAATTGTTAGGGTTTGGTTTTAATCTTTTAAATATATTAATTTGAGAATTATTGTACTGTTTTTATTATTTCTCATTTTCTCGAAAAATTTGGATATATTTAGAAGTATTTTTATTTTTTTAATCTTAAAATTTAAAAATAATTCTGAGATATTTTTAAAAATTATTTTTAAAATAAGATTTTAGAATAAAATTTTTAAAGTTATTTTTAAAAATAACTTTATCAAACAAGTTTTTTCGTTTTAAAAATAATCTATTATTTTCAAGAACAAAAAATTATTTTTAAAAACAGTAATCTAATAACTCCTTTATTTCTTATTTTAACTTTGAAATTCCCAACACAAGCATTTGCATCAACTATAAAAGACTTTACATATAATTAAATTAGTTGTCCCCAAACCATTAGTTAAGTTGAAGCTTTAGCCTTTGTAAAAAAAAATCCAGTCTCTGGAGGACAAACACTATTCTAAAGTGTTAGATTAGGCTCAATAATATAAAGTCTTGATGAAATTAACTTGGGTCATATATGAAGAGAAAGAAAGGAAGAGAGAAGGCGATTTGGAGTCATAAAGGATTGATGCAGCTCGGAAAAGAAATGACATGGCAAGTTGTATAGTATGGTACCTTATGGAGTTATGAACTGAAGAAATAGTAGAATGCGCATGATGTTCACCGTTGACATCCAGACACAACTAGCACAGCGGCCATTTATTGTACGCTCGTTTATATCATCATTTCATTTTCTTTTAGCTTCCCTGCTTCTACTGCTTCCGCATCCTCATTCTTCAAATTTAGAAAAGCTATATTCACACAATATTATTAACCTAAAAAATTTCATGTGTTCATATTTTTCTTACTTGCAAAAAGATTTAATAATTAAAATTATTGTAAGAGAATTATACGAAAAATATAATTTATATGTATGTAGCATTGTTTTGTGTACTTTTAATTAATTCTTGAAAAACTTGATTTAAAACATTTTGACTACTTCTCATTGAATTAATTGGTGTGAATGGAATCATTGTACTATATAATTGTGTCTTATTTGTAATGTCTAGTATGAAATTTTGATTTGATATTCATTTCCCATTAATTCATTAATGTAGCTAAGTAGTTGCACTCACTGTTTGTATTCATGGCTAACTAACAATAACTCAAAAAGCTTTGGCATTCAAGTGCTTAGCATCTTGTGTAGGTACATTGTAAGATATTTTCACAAATTAATTAATAGGTAAAGCATGCTATGATTTTGAAGGGACAATAATTAGTGGCATAATATGTTCAAATTAAAACATCGTGGGAGACATTGAATTAGAAATCTCCTAGTTTGGAATTAGAATCTGATCTTTGGTTTTCATTGAAAAATCATTGTATTGGTTCAAAGATATATATACATGAGATCATATAATTAGTCATCCCTCGCAATGGAGACCTAGATTGGGGAAAATAATCTACAAACTAATGGCTCTTATTTCCCTACTTCCATGGTTCACAATATTATTAATACTGATTTATTACATTACATTTTATATAATTTTTATATTATATAATTAATATAAATTAAATTGAATATATAAAATTTTAGTTAAATACATGAAAATAAATTTAAAATTATGTGTGTAAAATGATGTGATAATTTAATGTATAATAATGTTGTGATTATTATCTAAAAAATTCATAAAAAATATTTTATTAAATAAAATGATTAATTAAATAGATAATAAGTATTAATTTCGAAATATTTTATAATTTAAGATTTTCTTTTTAAATATTTAAAATTTATAAGACAAAATTCAACTTTTCCTCTAAGCGAATAGAGTTTTTTTAAATAAAGAATACAACTTGTAAGTTCTAAGGTGTAACTTCTGTATCTACCTCAATTTTTATTAATAATTAATGTTTATCGTCATATTTTATCATTTAAAACTTGTGATGTTTGTCATTTAATTCTACATCCGTCACGCACTATGCTCAGAAGAAAAAATTTAGCTACCAAACAGCTCATGAATTACGATCCATGAACTGATGAAGCTTGCAGCCATGCAATATTTGTGCACATAAAGTTGGGACCTCTAATAGATGAACATGCGCAAAATGGAGACAAGTCCAACATAACTTCATGACCAAAGCAAGTGAATACTTATTCTCATTCATTTTGTTAATTATCAAAGAAAAGTAATATACTCAAGTTAGGCATTGAAAATTTTCTTAATACAGTAAATTTCACAATAAAATTCAGTTGTGAAGATAATAAATAATTAAATATGAGCGTTATAACTTATTTTCAATTGTAACAACTCAACTGCAAAAGAAAAACCTAATAATCTCCAGAAAGATGGACTACTGTTATTTCTTTCTTTTGTATTGATATTGAAGAGCTTCGAATGATCAAACTTTTAACTTTAAACATATTACTTAAATCTTTTTATCATTAGGTTATCATTCAAGTGACTTTCAACTTTTTTTTTTTTTTTTAAGGATGTGAGATGGATTGATGTTGTGATGAATTTCAAGGATCAAGGGCTACGAACACTTGTATAAATTTTGCATTGGCCTTGCATTAAAACAGGCAGAGAGCAGTTGAGCTAGCATACTTGTGCATGGACTGCCAATAGATTTTAGGGGTTTTGCCTTCATACGTAAATTCAAATTTACAAAACATTATTTTATAATTATATATAAAATTTTAAATTTTTTATGAAAAACATAAAAATATATAAAAAAAAAACAGAATTCACAAATTTTAGACCTTTCTCTATTACTTGTAAAGCGATGACAATCTACTTATTTTCTTGAAAATTAATTTAATAATATATAATTTTAAATTTAAAGATCGGGTTCAAAATTAGACCTATATTCAAATTATTACATTGATAAGTACAACATTTTTTCATAATTATATAAAATTTTAAATTCTTTTATGGAAAACATAAAAATATATATAAAAAAAATGAAAACAGAATTCACAAATTTTACACCTAAACTTTTCTCAACATGTATAGAAGCAAAACTATAATTGTCATTTTATTATAAGAAGTTCTCTATTACTTGTAAAGCGATGGGAATCTACCTAATTTCTTGACTTTTTTTTAATAATATATAATTGATTTTGGCTTGATATTTATCAATTTTAAATTGAAAGATCGGTTCAAAATTAGATCAATATTCAAATTATTACATCGATAAGTAAAATTTATAATTTTATCAATTGAAATTTTATAAAAATTATTAAAAAATATAATTTTTTTTTAAAATAATAAGAGCATACTCTCACAAAATTTTGCGAATGAGAATAACGCCTTACTCCTTTCAAATTTAATTTAGAGAGTTTGGTTTGCAGGTAGTAGGGCTTGCTACCATTATTATTTCATTATGTATGTCCATCGTCGAATATTTATTGCATGGACAGTGGGCAAGTACTCGTACACTGAGTTATAATAATCATTATCAAAATAAATAAATGAAAAGAACTTCACACGCATACTTAATTATCAATAAGGACCTTTTCCTTTCCTCATCTTCTAAACCAATAGATTATCATTCTTTTTCAGAAGCACTTCTTTTAAGTGCAATTTGTGATTAGTTGGAATAGTATAAGTACAAGATATTTGAATCATAGGCCCAAAATTTTAGATTAAAATTTTTCCTTTATAATTGTAAAATAAAAAGAAAAGTATAAATAAAATATTGAAACTCTCCTCATAAAAAAGTTGGTCGGCAAAAAGATAATTGTAAGATGATCTGTACACATAATAAAATCAATCATATATATATTTATATATATGATAAATATGTTAATTATTGTATTCCTAAATAAATGATGTGTAATTATGTGTTCCCAATATATTAGTAACATGAGCGAGCTTCTCGTTAAATGATTACTGTAATTATATTATTTATATATTTTAGATCATATATTTTATTATATGTAAATTAGGAGACTAACTTATTTAAACTTTTATGTTACCAAATTTACATCTCATACTACTCAATTGATTTGATTCTAAATCCTTACTTTTTATGGCCATTTCTTCGGTAGAATAATGAATAATTCTATTATTATTATTATTATTATTATTATTGACATTTTTCAAAATAATCTCAGTATATATTAGTCGTCAAGTTACGATATTCATTCAAAATTAATCAGTGCAAAGTTGGCCAGCGTGATGGCAGTGAGGAAGCGCTTGTCCAGTGTCACCTCTTGGTCAGGGCTAGGGTCTTGCAGTACAAAGCCAAGAAATCGATGTTGGATTTTCAAACATCATAAATAATATACAGCGGAAGCTTAAGAGATCGAGTTACCTCCAGCCATTGCTTGGTTGAGTTGC
>JANHAO010021663.1:0-12439 GCA_026873985.1 Saraca asoca
CATGTAAATCACTGTCTATAAAAGGAGAATTGCCACAGAAGGCAAGGCAGTGTTTTTCAAAAAATGCTCTCTTGTTATTTTGACAGGATAATGTTTGATAACAATTTGATTATTTTTCTTGTTTTGGATCTATTTTGGAATGAATCATTTAATCAATGTTGGTTCTCAAGAATGACTGGAAAATTAAAATGAAAGAGAAGTTATCTGCTATTTCCTATAATGCAGGATCATTTGTGTTTGACATTCTAAAGACTTGGTTATTGATGACATCTTGAATTAGTTGCCCTTCAACTGCCATGATGTTGTTTCTTTTCCTCCTAAACCATGACAGAAAAGGAGAAGTCAATTTCATGTACAGACACTCCAAGTCAATTGCCATATTTTTCCTGTTGCTTCAACCGCAAATAATAATGGTGTGTGGAGCAAGGACAAATCTCTCAAACGAAAGCTTGAAAGGTGAAGAAGAATATATTAGGGATTCAAAATCCCAGGTTCCTCTATATAGGAAAAGTAAGGATCCAAATTAACAACCTTGCCTGCAGTAAAGGAGTATTCCTAAAAGAAAAATGAAATCCTCCAAGAAACTTACATGCTACTTCCTTTCTTGAGGATTGAATTTGGTATATTTCCACTCAGCATATTATCTGTCAGATAGCTACAAAAGCAAAGCAAAACTCTTTAATGTACCATGTTAATATATGGATATAAAGGCAATCATCAAATTCACATTGTAAATAACTATGTACAATTCATGGCTTTTCAACATAAAGGAAGTGTAACTCATAAATAGTAAGTGAATATAATCATGTCACATTAGTATGACTATAGTGTACATATCTGCCTTCCTTGTCAACTCATATCCTTGATGTTTTAACTTAAATGTCAAGTTTTAACATAATGCAAGACAATTTGAGGTAAGTACTTACATATATCTCAGACGTTTAGTATTTATAATTTCTGGAATTTCCCCAACTAGCTTGTTGAAACTGACATCCCTATCATATTAAAAAAAAGAAGGAAAATCCATTCTTAAACATGCCTATGCTGTTTCAGTAGCAAAATATAAAACAGTAATATATGAGACTAAAGAAACTCAATAGAAAGGATCGTCCAAGTCATACAAATTTTGGTTAATATGATTATATATTCATAACTTCATTTATGACGAAAGGTTAATATGATTACATATTCATAACTCCATTTATGACAAGTGTGATTCTTTTAAGTATTTAAAAGATATATATATTGAACATCTAGGGCATGATGAATGAAAGTGCATTACCTAAACATTGCCATATGTTTAATCAGCTTCTACTACATGGCACTTAGCACAAGCCAATCATAAAATCACCAGTACTTTATATCCAAACTACTCAGCCTCAAAGCTTCTGCTTTCTAAAAGAAAATTATTATGACTAGTTTTATACGAAATGAAAATAAAACACCTAACTGGGATGTCATACTGCTCTCCAGTGACTCCTGCCCATCTATTTAGTTTTTAACACATTATTACAAGAATGCATGCTCATATGATTTCGCTTAAGTTCTTTCTCTCCATTCATCCTTAAATATTTTTTTCTTTCTCAAATATTTCATCATCAAAAACAAGTTAGAACTATCAAATAAAGGAAAGTATGAATCACAGAGGAATTAATGCAAGCATCATTTTGTTAACATTGTCTAAATGCTTCCAAGTAGTTTGACGTTCTGCACAATAGAGCATACAAAGTAATTGGTTTTGTTGCTTAAGGCAACAAAAAAACAAAAAAAAAAATTCAACATGATTGTGCAAGTAAAGTAAATTATAGAAGCATTCTTTAATCAACATGCAGAAGCAGAATAAGCCTGTTATAGGTACAAATGAACCATTACATGATTACTTACAAGACTTGCAGAGTCTTCAATGTCCAGACATATGAAGGTATCTCCCCAGAAAGGTTACAGTTCCTCAAAACCCTTAAATAAAAAATTGAATCACATTTTAACATCTGGCCAACAATTTACAGAACAAAAGAGAATCACATAATAAGAGAAACGTGTATATAATCAATAGTAGCAACCTACTTACAAAATTGCCAAGACTCGCATGTTACTTAGTAAGGGAAAGGCCTGACCTGGACTTTTTATATCACTGATTCTCCTGCATGAATATGCCTCCACCATGAGCTAGACTATAAATGTTGCAAACAAAATAATGTTAAAAGACATATATAATAAAGCAAATAGAGAGGACGGTCTTACTCACAATTGTTTCAAATTCTGCAAAAGAGATATATTTGATGGAATGGGTCCTTCTAATCCACTTGCATGCATTTCTCTGTCATGATTTAACCTCAAATGAGTATGGACCAGGAAATTAATATAGGATTATATATTGTCATTACAAAACACAAGTGATTTATTGGAAAAAGGAACAGGAAATAGAAACTCACAGTCTTTTGAGAAGTTTCCAGTTTTGTATGAAATCAGGCATGGTCCCAGAAAAATTGTTATTATTTATCCTACTGCAATGCGACATAACATGCTATAAGACACAAGTATTAGAAATTCAGTATTTGTGTTCTCAAGAGAATGAAACACAAATTAAGCTCACAAGTCAGTCAAACTCTGTAAACGCGCAAGTGTCAGTGGTAAGCTCCCAGTCAATTGATTGGATGACAGGATCCTTCAGTGGTTATATTGCAAAAACAGATCATCAACATACATAACATTGCATCTTTCAGAAGCATCCCTATAATAATAAGATCAAATCCCAAATTGAAAAGTAGAAATGCAACATGGATGTCTTACAAGGACTGCAAGTTGACTAGATTCCCGAGCTCCGGGGGAACAACACCAGAAAATTGGTTCGCTTCAAGCATTCTGATTGGAATTTTGAAATAGAATATTGAGATGTTTCAGTAAGAATGAACATGCAACAATCATCGCAATGAGATCCTCAACAAACACCTCATTCATAAGACCGTTAGCAAGGGCATAATACACACACACACATGTATATAACTAAAAGCTTGATTCTTACAGGTATGTGAGAGTTGTGATATTTGCAAGATGCTTAGGAATTTCACCTGATAAGCGATTCACAAGGAGAGAACTGCATGATATATGAATTATGTAATCAGTATAAGAAATTAGCAAATGGAGGTAAACTTGTATTCAAACTAGTTGAGAATAACTCACATTGAAGTTAATTTCAATGAGGTCCATTCCTTTGGAATTGTACCAGTAAACAAATTGTAAGCAAAATCTCTGCCGATCAGAGGAACATCAACTATGAAGTTTTAAATTTTTGGATTGATATAACAAACAAGTAGTGCCCTATTGGAAAAAGACTATTCAATAACAAAATTGTATCAAAATTTTATCAAATAATACAACAAAATGCAATTAAGCATTTAAGTTGCTCATACACTTGGCGGAGATAACGTAGCTTAGCAAGTTGAGGTGGGAGCACGCCAGGGAGATTAAGGCGCATGAGGGTCCTGAACAGAAAATTTGTTGGGTTAGGTTTTTTGTGTGAACTATTACCAAGGATACAAATTTTACTACGGGCTCTTCCAAAAATTCATCATCTCTAATAACAAATTTAGATTTGGATTTAGTTCAATCAGGAAAACTAAAAAGGAGCAGCCTACCAAAAAAACAACATAGAATATAGGAATAAGATAATTGTGATATCATACATGTTTACAACATGACAAGCATTGTTTTGGAAATTGCAGTCGCAAACAATGCATGCATCTGATTCAGGAAGTGGCTTTGGTGTTGTTGCACCCACCATCTCAATTTTGCAGGAATTTGCATCAAACTTCCAATAGTTTGCACCCATAGTCCTTGTAACTTCTTGAAGAGCATCAACTGGATGACATTGATGATGTAAGCATTGTAAGAGGCAACTAAGTAGTAGTTATGAAAATAGGACTCAGAAGTGAACTGCACACATCTTAAATTCATCCATTTTCTTAAAGCAAAGATTTTGGAAAATATATATAATCTTTCAATATGACAGGGCAAGATGACCCGCACAAAACTTTTAGCTATAACTTGGAAAGTCAACACTGGATACGTTCAGTGAAAAATTCTTGGGTAGGTATTGTGTACCTCAGGCAATAGAAAGAGATACATATAACTTGTAAGATGGTCCTATAAGGCCTGTACAGGGGACTCACACCACTTATATAAGTGTGTTTTGTGTGTGTCTCTCTCTTGTTTGCCTAAAATGGCGTGTTAGGCATTGCCTGCCTGCTTGCCTACCTAAGAATCTTCGCATTTAGAACTAGGATCCACTATTCCTATTTAAAGAGGCTGTAACTTGGTAAAGCATAAGTGCAATTAATTAACAAAATCAAAGGCAAAAATAAGATGGCAAAGTTACTGTAGAGTTATTTAGCTTCTCTTAGAAATTAGTGCTCAATTTAAACTGCATTTAACACGAAATATTGAAGGATTGAATTTTGAAGAACAAGAAACACTTCAAAAGCGAAAAATATAGTAGAAATTTTCGGAACCAGCCTATGAGTTTCAACTTGTTCACAGGGTAGTTGAAGACTAAAGTAAGGTACTTTCTGCATTCAAAGGATGAATTACAAATTAGGGGCTACCTTCTTCCTGGGTTAGCATTGAGTTAACAATTCTCAGCAAACCAAAGCAACTCAGTGTAATAACTAAGAACACAAAGAAGTCGACTATATGCATCATCAAGAACTGGCAAAACAGACTGAAGCTTGCTCAAACCCAGTGCTCTCCACAGCTGATTTTTGCTTCAAAAATGGTATAATGGTTCTGCTTTGAAACAGGAAAGATAGGGTGTCGGCATCTTGTGGACTTCTATAGAACACATGACAAGTGGGATTGGACACATACGGACGCCATGACCAGGAACATAGAACCAAAATGATATTCATAGAAACACAGGTAGAACAACAGTACATGTGGACCAACAGGTGTGCATGCTCCAATGATAAAAGTGCTAAGTATAGAAAAATTATTGCTGGTGCGGATTCTTTTCATCTAAAGTAAAGTCATTACTATCTATAGACAAATTGATCTAAAAGGTTTGGCTTAAATGAATAAGTGTAGGTTAAATTAAACTTTTATTTTTTATATTTTTTCTTTGTAATTAAATGTTTAGATATTTTTAATTAGTTCTAATGTGTATTAATACAGAGATTTTCTGTACAATTATATAACATGACCAATATTTGCCTACTTCCACCGCCGTTATATAACATAATAATGAATCATTGAAATAATGAAAAATTCACAACAATAATAGAAATATATTATTAAAATTATAATTCTTAATTTTTAGTATTTTGATGATCTAAGTTCTTTTTTTTTTTTTTTTTACTTTTATGTCTGGATACAATTGCACAAATCAATAATCGTTGCATAAAAAGGTCTCCAATTTAATTTAATTATAATTATAAATAAATTTTAAGAATTTAATTACATAGAAACAAATATAAAGATGAAAAGTTTTATTGATTCCTTATAAATTGATGAGAAACAATTACATAAAACTCTTATGAGACTTGCATAAAATTGTAGACTTCTATATGAATGGGTTTTATGTTTCTCCATTAAATAAGGAATTAATATTTTCATTTTTATGAATGTGCTTTTGGGATTTCGATATTTTGGCATGTAAGTAAAATCATATAATTCATTTTAGTAGAAGAAAAAATTTGAAATTTTAATCCATTCAACGTGAGGAATGTTCTAAAATTGTTATCAATTGTAGTCACTCTGAAAATTACATTTTTTAGTAATTTAAAAATTAATTAGTTCCTCAATGCAAAAATAGATTCCAACCTAAAAACAAGTTCAAATGCACACCCAACATTCGAACTATTCATTCAAAATCTAAATATTTTCTTCAAGCAGAAAAAGTCTCTGTCTTTGTCGTAAAGTAGAAAAAGTCTTTACTATATCCAGATGTTTGTTGAATTTAGATTTTCTTGCATGTCTAAGAAAATTGCAGATATGAATTCAGATAGTTTATTTAGAAAAATATTGAATACACACTTCATTTTTTTTTTTTTTTTTAGTGTGCTGGATCTCAAGATCCATAAAGGCTATTAGATTGTTTGGAGATTTATAATTAATTTCGTAATTTATGAAAAAATTTAGTGACCTTAATTTATTTTGCATGAGAATTAGAAAAAAAAATATTATATATATATTCAATACTCATCTACTTATGCTGATTTTTTACACACAACATATTAAAATAGTGTGCATTTAGCATCATGCAATTTGTAATTGATATTTTTATACATTTTTTTTATATTTAATGCTGTACATTTTGTAATTAATTAAGTGTACACATTTTATGTGCATTACCTATGGACAAATCTCTGTTGTGATAATTGTCGTATCATATGCATCATGCTGACATGGATGAATCTATTGCAATGCAACGTTAACAAACAATCACCATCATCATTAATTAACAACAATAAATTAGTAACTCATTTAGTTAGATGCAATGGAATTAAAAAATAAATACATGATATCTAAAGAAAGTTTCCGATAAAAAAATTCATTAAAAATTTGTTGAGAAAATGATCAAGATTATAAAGATCATTGGTTACTGATTATCATAATTCATTAAAAAATCTGTTGAAAATATTTAAAAATTCATAAAAAAAATGAGCATAAATTTTAAAAAAATTTATTCATTATTTTCAACAATTATACAAAAGATTTCCGATAGAAAAATATATCAGAAATTTACAAAAAATTTCAACAGTTGGACGTGCAATTTATCATTTATTTTTCTTTCTTTTTTTTTTGTCGTACCAAAGCTCTTTCTTACTTTTTTTATCTTAATTCTTATGCTTTTAAAGTATTTTTTATAAATTTATACTTATAAATTTATTTTATATTTTTACTGATTTATTTTATTTAATTATTACTTATTTTATGATTTAATTGACTTTTCATATTTTGCTTTATGTAGTTTTAGATTTCAATTTTTATATGAGTTTATTCTGTCACTTTTATTATTTAGACACCAAGATTAGTATATATTTTTAATTATCAGTTGATTAATTATTGATAATTTTTCATATTTTATGAATTAATTTTTAATTATTAGTTGCATTTGACTAATTATATGTTTTGAATTGTATTTAAGAATTATATATATTTTGAAAGAGATTGAATAGGATTAAGTAGTTAAGTGATATATTTAATAATATTGTTTATATTACTTTAGAAATCACATATATTTTGAGTTAGAACATATTTTTATTTTAGAAAATATATATTTTAATTTTGTTGATTTTTAAAATTAATAATTATCTTATAGATATTATTATTAATTATACAAATAGATTTAGTTATTGTTTATTATTTATTAAATAGAAGAAAATATAATAATGAAACTGTTTACAGAATATAGAAATTCTATAAATAGTTTCTCATTTATTTTCTATAAACATTTAGTAATTTTCTCCTATTTCAATTAACTTCAAAAAAACATAATAACAAAATTTTAGAACACTATAGGTGAATGTATGATAGACTTCTTTCGGAACATAGTGGATATAAAATAGATTTTCTTAATAGGGTGAAATAATTATCAATTTTGCAAAAACTCAGTCAATTTATTTATGTGATAGTTAAATAAGGTGTCTATGCTCTAAACACAAACGTAAAAAATTTTTACCTCCAGATGAAGTTAAGATTGATTTGCATAAATTTGAATTTAAATATAATTATTGGTGGTGAATTGATCATGATGAGGAGAGACCTATATAAAAGGGAGAGTCTTTTAGTGGTGTGATACAAGATTTGCATGATGCAAGTAATAGGTATAAGAACATAATGTTGGATACTGGTTGGCCACACGTTACAACTCACTTTGAATACAATATGGAAGAGCCTCTAAATAGGAATGCTCATAACTTTTATGAAATATTAAAATCTGTACATATATACATAGGTTGTACTAATTATTCAGAGTTGTCATTAGCAATAAGGATGTTAAGCATAAAATCTAACTTTAACTTGTTGTAAGAATTCTTTTGATTAGATTATGCAACTTACAATTAAGAAACACTCGTTTGATAACGTTGTTTCTCCTAACTTTTATAAAACAAGGAAGTTAGTGAAGAAGTTAGAATTGGGACATTAGAAAATAAACTATTGTGTGAAAGGGTGCATGTTGTTTTACAAGGAGGCTAGATTCAATAGAGAATGTAGAATTTGTGATTTGTCTTAGTATAAAGAACAGAGGACAAGTTGGAATAACAAAGAAATTCCTTTCAAGAGAATGTGTTATCTACCATTAATCCTGATATTGCAAAGGTTGTATGCTTCGATGAAGTCAACTCCTTATATGAGATAGCATCATAAGAATCAAAGGGAGGAAAGCTTTCTGTGTCATCTTTTAGATGGAGAAGCTTAGAAACAATTTGACCAAAAGTACTTGAAGTTTCAACCAATCCTCAAAATCTAAGACTTGGGTTGTGTCTTGATAGATTCACTCCAACTGGTCATAATGCTACATTGTATTCATGTTGGCCAAAAATAGTCACTCCTTATAATTTACCTTCAGATATGTAAATGATAACTCCATATATGTTCATGACCTTGATTATCCTAAGTCCAAAAAATCCAAAGAGTAAAATTGACGTGTTCATGTAGTCATTGATAAATGAGTTACTCACTTTGTGGAGTGATAATATTCTAACATATGATATTTCAATGAAGTAAAACTTTCAAATAAAGGTCACACTGATGTAGACCATCAATGACTTTCTTGCATATGAGATGTTGTCTAGTTGACAAATGACTAAAAAATTAGATTGGGCGATATGTATGGAATCCACAAAAGCATTCACCTTAAAATAGGGGAGGAAACAGTCTTAGTTTGATTGTCACAGATAGTTTCTACCATAAGATTATCCTTACAAAAGAAACAAGAACAACTTTATTAAAAATAGAGTGGAGAGGTATGAGTCACCTCTAAGATTAATCTGTGAACAATCGAGTTTGTTCCACTCCAAAAGTCATAAAAACTTGGTTAATCAAGATGCCAATGTATGGGGTGGATCATAATTGGACTAAGATAAGCATATTCTGGGACTTGCCATTTAGCAATCCAACTTACTTTGACACAATCTCGATGCTATGCACATAAGAAGAACATCTTTCATAACATGTTTTATACAATGATGGATGTTTAAGTAGAAACCAAATACAATGTTGAAAGAAGGTTGGATTTGCCAGAATATCATAAAAGAAAAGAGTTAGAGCTTAAGGAGATTGCACAAGAAAAAATATATAAACCTAAAACTTTCTATACCTTGAGCTTGGATGAGAGATAGGCAATTTGTGAATGGGTCAAGGAGTTAAAGATGCTTGATGATTATGTGTCTATATTGGATAGATGTGTCAATGAATACGATGGTAAGATACTTGGTATGAAGGGCCATAATTATCATATTTTCATTAAAAGATTGTTTCTTATTGCCTTTTCTGGACTCCTAAATCCTTGTATGAAGGGCCTTAATTGAGTTGAGTTAATTCTTTATGAACTTTATTTTTTAATTTCTTAACTATGTTTATATTTATTTGTTTAAGTTCTACTCAACCCATGAGCCAGTAAGCACCATACATTATATCATCATGAGTAAATATAGAGGTGTATGGCCTATGTGAAAAGGCATTCTAGAGCCCATTCGTAACTAGGATGCTATTTATAGAGCTTAGGGTAAAGTTTTCAAACTTTGTTTATGATTTAAATTTCTTTTTTTTTTAAATTGTTCTCTAACTATTTGATGCTTCCTTGTTTTTAACTTGCAGAAGTATTAGAAATGGAACCCTTTTTACAAGAAGGACCTTTAACTACAAGGGTTCTAATAAAATGAATCATATGATGGATGAGGTATAAAAGAAGAGGGTCATTCAACCCGACTGGATCAAGGTTGAGGACTAGGAAAAGTTTCTCAAGTACTAAGAGGACACTAAATTCAAGTTCAAGTCTGAGTAAAATAATAAGAAGAAGGTCTTGGATGCAATTGGATAGGGTTTAACCATGCAAACTAGCAAATCCATCCCATAGTAGAGTATCAGTAGCGTATGATAATGTTATTTTAACTTTATGTTATCTATGTCACTTACATTGTTGTAGTTACATTCATGCCACAATTTATACTATCCATGAATATTTTCATATTGTGCAGATAGATGAGACAGGGGTTGAGCAGCCTGTGGGTAGTTTGTTCCATTGCACCTACATTTAGATGAATAGTGGGTCTCACCTCAAGCTACACAATACTATGTAAGCAGCTTTTCTTAATTTACATTTTTAGTATGAATATATGATATATTTGATAGTAAAAATATCATAATTATAATATCAAATAATTAATTATTTTAATTTATAGGAGAATTTCAAAAAAAGAAATGAGGACTTGGCACAAACTTAGGCGTAGAGAGGTCTTGAGGGCTTTGGTGACACATTTGGCGATGTGGCAAGGCCATTTGATCATGATTTGTAGGTAGACACCATGAGTAAGACCAAGAAAGGACAAGTCTACTGATTAGGATTTGAGGCCACTGTAGGAATGTGTTGTAACGCCCGAAAAATTCAGAAAAATAAAAAAAAAATTAAATAAAATTTAAATTTGAAAAGGACTAAATTAAAATTTTGATAAGGACTAAATTGAAAAGTTTTGATTTCGATGGGATAAATTTTGAAATAAGGCAAAGTGTAAGGGCCAAATTGTAAATTTTGGGAAACCGGCCCAGTCGGTAGCCAGTTTCCCAGGTTGATATTTTTGTTGGTTCTCTGGATTTTTCCAGCACCTTCCGCCCCATTTAGCCTTTCCCTTTTGGCCGATCTTCCTCCTTCTTCTTTCGATTTCTCTAGAAAGTTCCAGCGCTTCACACGTCCCGTTCGAATTCTGGCCAGCCTCTGGTGTTTTGCTCGAACAAAAACGAACCAATTGGGTTTGGCTACTTCTCTGTCTATCGACTCGCTCGATTTTTTGACAGAAACTTTAGCGCCGGTAAGTTGTAACTTTTCGGCCATGGGAGTTGGTGGGCATCCGAACTTGTCCTCATCGCCGACTACTTCCTTGCTTACCTCCGATGTCCTCCTTGGCAGACTGAGGCCAAGTAGTTTGGCCTTTCTCTTCGTCCCCTATTTCATGGCTGGTTCGGCCAACTTGTTTTTTCGGGAAGGCCGTCGGCGAGCTAAGGGGGGGACCCTTTGAGACCCGGTGAATAACCCTAGAACAAAGGTTTTATTCCGTAGCACTTGGATTGATAGTTACCAAGAAATTTATGTAAGTAGTTGAAAACGAACAGTTAATGAATTTGAAATATTTTGCTACAAAATTACTTTTGAAATACTTTTGAGTCATTATAGGAATTGAAATGTTGAAATATTTATTAATTTTGTAGTTGAAGGTGAAGCGATATTTTGATGTACTTGTATGAAATCTCAGTTGTTAGATATATGCTAACTTGTTAAATGCCATATTAGTTTGATGTTTGTTGATAGTTGAGTTGCTTGTATGGATAACTCCTAGTTGCTACCTGGTTTGCTGTATGCTGGGTGGATTATGGTTGCTGTATAAATTCTGAAATGAGTTACTATTGAGATGTTGTTTGTTGTTTAAATTGTAGGTGCTGTGATTGCGTAAAAGTTGGTTTGGCTATTGTATGGTTTCTATTTGCTATAAGTAATGTAACTTAGATGTGAATGAATAGTCTTACCTTTGCAAAGAGATAAATATGAGTGGATGGTTCCACTTTTACAAATATTATCTTGTATTGAAAAGTAACTTTATTGAATAACCAAGTAATATTTTTAATAATTTGAAATACTGATGATGAGTTTATTCTGAGGTACTATCTATATATAAAACCTATTCTTCTATACTAATAAATATGAAAACTAGATTCCCTGGAAACCTAATGGTAATCAGGTAATATTTGTAAATGGCCTTTAAGGCTAGGTAATACCAAAAGAACAGTCGGTGTGGATGGAAAATACAGTGAATAGCCGTAATGGTGATAATAGCCCAAGGGGGCGGTAACGAACAATGGAAAATATTGAAAATGCCATGATCATCAATAAGAGTTTCCTTGGAATCCAAGCATTAATATTTATTGTATAATGTATTTAATATAATTAATTTCACTAAGGATCCAATGGTAATTTCTGGGCAACCCGCAAGTGCACCTATGTAATATCTGTTCTGTAGGAGCAATAAGGGGATGATCTGAACTGGTGTAATACGGTTAGATATGGAGATCTTTTCTGGTTCCCTGATTGAATTCCTTTGGTCCCGAAACCATTGGCTATTCACAGGAAACCCTCAGGTACACATATGACCACCCGGTGTCTGTTGGAGTAATAAGGGGGAGGGTGGAATAAAATGAAATATCTGTATGGTGTTGTGGATGGAAAAGGAGG
>JANHAO010021664.1:0-12436 GCA_026873985.1 Saraca asoca
GAAAATTTGTATTCCATTACTATGTTGAATTCAATATTCTATTACTATGTTGTTTAAATTTCTATTGTATGATTGCAGGATTAGATATGACTAATAGCTCATTAGATAGAGAGGTAGATAATTTAGATGGTTATCATTCTAATAGTTCAAATGATGGTTTCCATGGCTTTCTTTCTATTTACATTATTCATCAACTTGAGAGATCCTCGATAAAAAATCAAGTGAGGACTTCTTCATTAACTGGTCATGAATTTATAAATGAGTTGTTGAATGGATCGCTTATAGTCTGTTATGAGTTATTTCATAGTGACAAAACATGTTTTGTCACTTTTTGTGATGACATAAGACGTAATTTCTTAGGTGATTCAAGAGATGTGTGTTTAGAAGAAAAGGTTGGCATGATGTTATATATTTTGGGACACAACACTTGACAACAAGTTGTCACAAATCGGTTTCAACATTTAACTGAAATTGTGTCTCGTCATTTCAAGGAACCTTTAAAGGCAATATGTAAGGTTGGAAAGGAGATCATAAGGCAAGAATTATCTAAGCTGCCTGATCACATCAGAAATAATAGCAAATATTATCCATGGTTCAAGATAATAGTTATCTACTACTTTATTTTGTATAACTTATTCCATATGATCCTTACCTTTTAAGATTGCAAATTTAATTTTTCGTTTAATTACATATTTGTTAGAATTGTCTTAAGGCTATTGATGGCATGCATGTTAGTGCATGGGCATCAGCAACAAAACAAACTACTTGTGGAGGCAGAAAATTAATTGTCACACAAAATGTTATGTGCATTTGTCACTTCAATATGTTGTTTACTTATGTTTACATGGGATGAGAAGGTAGTGCCAATGAGTTAAGAGTGTTTTTGGATGCACTTCTTTGGCAAGATGCAAAATTCCCATGGACTTCGGAAGGTATTTCAATATTATATCATATTTTTGTTGAGTCATTTATAAGTTTTTGATATATTATAAAATTCATATAAATTTTTGTCACAGGTAAATATTATCTTGTTGATTCTAGATATCCTTGTACAAGAGGATTTCTTCCACCTTTTAGATGTGAAAGATATCATACCCAGGAATATAATGGTCATGGCTAATAACCTCAAAATGCAAAAGAATTATTTAACTATAGACATTCCTCAATGGAAATGGTGATTGAACATTGTTTTGTGAGTGTTAAAAGCACATTTTCCAATCTTAAGATTGATGCCAACATATTGACCTACTAGATAACGTCTCATAGTCATTAAATGTTGCACAGTTCATAATTATATTTGTAAATGAGGGCGACTTGATACATTATTCCATAAATAGGAGACCATGAGTCCTTTAGATATAGAGGCTTCAATGGATCAATTAGGTGAAGGAACCTTAAGCAATAATAACCATTCAGAAGAATTGTCTGATGAAGCAGCAGCAACAATGTCAATATATCATAATCACATTACTGATTGGATGTGGGCAGAGTATATGAATGCTTCTTAATTAGGATTTATGTAAAATATTGTAAATAGTATTTTTGGAAATATCTTTTAGGTTTAATATATATAATATTTTTAATTTTCCTCTACTTTAATTTTTTTTAGTAGCTATACTTCATGATAGTAATTAAGATATTCTTAAATTCATTCTAAATTTACATTTCACCTTATAAATTATAACAATGATTTGTCACCATTCTGAAAGCAACTACTAATATCTAAATAGTAATAATTATAAAAAAATTTAAACAAATAAAACTTGCCACCAATTAAAAAAAAAAACTTGTCATACACATTATTTAAACATATCTTATATGTATTATTTAAATAGTTTATAAAGACATCTTTAAACATATAAAACTTGTCACTAATCGAAAACAAAAAAAAAAAAAAAGAGAGAGAATTTTTATTCTGTTGCAACCATACAAATCTTTTAAGTTTAATATATATAACATTTTTAATTTGCCTCTACTTTAATTTTTTTTTAGCAACTATAATTCATAATAGTATTCAAGATATTTCTAAATTCATCCTAAATTTATATTGCACTTTATAAATTATAATAATAATTAATCACTATTCTGAAAGTAACTATTAATATCTAAATAGTAGTAATTATGAAAAAATTAAACATATAAAACTTGTCACCAATTGAAAAAAAAAAAACTTATTGTATGTATTATTTAAATATATCTCATATGTATTATTTAAATAATTTGTAAAGATATCTCATATATATTATTTAAACATATGAAATTTGTCACTAATTGAAAATAAAAAAAGAACTTTTATCTTATTACAACCAAGCAAGTTTTTTATTTTTTTTTCTCTTAAAACTGTTTCCTGAAGCATTTTTTCTAAACGACTTTTTTACTCTTTTATTTTCAAAAAACTATTCTCAAAATTTACATTCAAACAAATTTTTTGTTCTTTTGTTCTAACAAAATAGTTTTTAAGATTGTTTTTAAAAAACTATTTTCAAAAAAATAATAAAATAAAAACACTTGAAGATACTTCTAAACAAGGCCTATTATTTGTTGTAATCTTAGTGAAATCCAGTTAATTTTAAATAGTTTCATGGGTTTTGCTATCCTTAAAAAAATTTTACAACGTCTTCGTGAAAGTTTATCGCATAATTCTTATAATTTTTTATATAAGATTTTATAGTTTTTTTTAAGTTGTAAGTGTGTAGATATGTTATGTATAATAAATATATAAAAAAATGACAATTTTTATCATTTATAATTATAACAAAAAAATTTAAAATTTTTTTAAAAAAAATTACAACCCATAGTTAAAAAAATTATAAAAATTTATATTTTTACAATTTTTTTAAGTATACTAAAACATAATATTCATTTATAAGTTTGATCAAACTTTTCATATAATGATCAAATTTTACCAGGAATAGCACTCCTAAAGTAGTAGCTTTCTTTTTTAGTTTTCATTTTTTTTCTTGGGTTTTGCTCTTTTCCCTTACCAAAAACAAAAACAAAAATCATCAAGATTACAATATTATATTTTATTCTCTAAAACAAACAGACAAAATAGCAATATGCATTATTGTCATGACTAAATTAGGGTTTTGTTTTAGAATGCTCTTAAAAGAAAGTCCGAGAAGAGCTAAAGAAGAGCATATTGAAAACTTTGAAGGATCAATGTCAGACTGAAGTGTTGAAAACAAAACATTAGTGAAAAGCAAAGAAACAAGCATAGAAGAAGTCGAGAGAGGAGCTTGGGAGAAGCAAACTAAGATTCTGTTGATGTTATGTTAGATTAAATTGTCGATGAGGGCATTGACATTTTCAAGTGAGAAAGAATGTCACAGTTCGAGATTTGTGACCAATTTTGGTAGGCAAATGTACTTGGATTTAGACAAAACTTGGCACAAAAGTCAAGTACAAAGAGAAGATCATGTGGCATAAATTTGAAAGAAAATACTCATGCAAATTATTTTTCTAATTTTTTCTTGTTTTGAGGGTGTTTATGGTTGTAATCCTTGGATTTTTATCTTCATGTCAACATCTTAAGGTGCATTAGAACCTTTAGGATCTAGGAGAACTATATGTACACTTGAAAAAAATATGTCTACTCCTACCATTAGAGCTTTGATTTAAAATACTCTTTAAGGGAGTGTCCAATGACCTAAGGTGGACATCAACATCTTCATCTAGGGGATCGAATGTGTGGCTTTAGGCCTCCCCTACACACTGAGGAGTTTATACTGAGAGTTTTAAATGTGAATAAAGAAGTAGCGCCTATTCAATCAAAATATTGTCCCACAAAATTTGTTTACTTTTGATTGCATTCATCCTTATTTGTTCAAATTGCATGAACATATCATGATTGTTTATGTGAATGGCTTAATTGCCTTTATATGTGATTTGGTTACTATGTGTTATATAATTTGTGCTTATGGTTGACTCGATATGCTATAAATTATGAGTGTTATCCATTATTTTCAAAACTTTGATGATATATAACCGATTGACTGGCTTATTTTTAGGAACTAATTAATTAAGTGTCGAGCGAAGAATTTAAATGTCGCATATTTCAACAATTGAACAAATAGACCGTGACAATTATGAACATCATTGGTTTAACATAAACCACACAAATATTAGCATGTCTATCTCTTTTTTTATAAAATTCATAATATACATATGCAAAAATTTGATAATAATAGTTTACAAGGGGACAAAAATAATGATGATTGTTAGGGTGGTACCTCTTCGTGCATCCATTGACAAGATAATGCATGCACACTAAAGTATCATGGGTGCGTAGCGCTTTTGGATAACATAAGGCACATATTTGTTAATTCTTTTATTAAAATGATTGTCTTTTGATACACTTAAGTCACATTGAGATAATAGTGGGATAATAAAAATTTTGCTGTCCATACAAAAAGAAATCTTATTGAAGACAACATAAATAATTTATAATGTACAATGGATAATGAACAATTGAATAGATAGAATGATAACTTTATTTTATTGATATGTATGTATATATATATATATATATATCTCTCTCCTTATATAGTTTTAATTATGTATGGAAGATACCAAACCAATACATTCTTATCCTTTGTATCATACTATTCACTAGACTATCAACCATACCTTTTCTAAAAAGTATTTTAGACTAAAACTCTATTGGCAAGAATAGATAGTTTTCACTAACTAATATAAGACATTTTTTTATAACTTTGAATGGAACTTAAGTGCATCATATGAATATTAAGATAAAAATGGAAGAATTACAAATATATTATATTTTTATATTTATACTGAATAAACAACCTATATTACAAGAACATAAATACCTCTAAAATGAAAATGAATAGAAAAAATAATATACAAAACTATTTAAACAAAACTTTTCATCATACTTGATTTAGATGCCAAATTTCATTTGGAAAGAATTGTCTACCAAATTATTTCATAAAATTAACTCATCACACCTAGATGTCAGCCTGCCCACAACTTCAATGAAATGATCACAAAAGAGAAGACATTGCAACAAAATGAGTATATAGCAGTAGTTTAAAGGTGGCGGTTTGCCCAAACTACCACTAAATACACAGACAAGTGACAAAGTCATTTTTAACAGTGATTTTAACACAACCACCACTAATTACTAATGTTTAACAGTGGTTGGCTTGAAACTGCCACTAAGCACTACAACAAAATGTGTATTTAGTGATGATTCAATGGTGGTAATTCGTTAAAACAGCCGTTAAATATGTGAACATTGATTTTTAGTGATGATTTTGACACAACCACCACTCATTACCAATTTGTAACAGCAGTTAGCTTGAAACTGCCACTAAGTGCTTTTTTCTTAATTTAATCTACAAAGTTTTTCTGCCCTAATCATGAAAGCCCTAGCTATTTTGTTCTTCCTTTTTCCTTTAGCGTTCATCAATTCTTCTTTACTTGATCTTCCTTAATCCTAGTCTTCAGCTGCAAATCCAAGTAGGTAAGAAATTACTCTCCCTTACCCATTTCACTTCATTTTTCTGCTTCTCTCTCTTTTGTGTTTTCCCATTTCTCAGCTTCTTCTTTGCTTTGCTTTTGTGTTTTAATCCAAGCAAGTAACAACACATTCCAAAACCGTTGTGTCTTGAGCAACTTTACCTCTCAGGCTATGGAACTATGTCATCCTACACCACCATTGCTGGCATTCTAGCATTTTTCTAGTGATCTTCAAAAATTGGCGCCTTTAACCTTTTCTTCTTAAGAAATCGTAAGATTATACTATTTTAAGTTCCTAATGAGATTATACTATTTTACTCCCTGTAGGATGTTTTGAATTAAAAATTTATTTTAAGATGCTTTGAGATTTAGTCAACAGATAATGGTTAAAGAAGGAGGGCTCTAAGAAATATATAGCATATTTCAATTTGCTAGTTATAACGTAGAGAAAGCGTAAGAGGGTAAGCAAATTTAGTTAAAGCCATCGGCAAATGCTATGCCAATGCTAGTGTTTTTGGACTATTTAAATGTGAAGTATGGAGATATTACTATTAAATAGACTCACTAATAAATTTATGTACAACAGAACCTCAATAAGTTAAAACTCAAGGGTATGAGTTTATTGGATTATATACAATAGTATTTACTCTATGCTAACTTGAAAGTAACTTTTTTAACCTACATGTCATTGGATAATTCACTTTACCACCTTTGAATGACATTGGCATTTGTTAGGATATTTCAATTCTTATTCTCTTTATTGCCTCTCCTTTTGTATTTAAGGTTGGTTTGATGTTTTATATGTTAGTCTTTTCAGCAAAAATTTACCCATGTTTGTTATTTCTTTAAGCTTTCCTATGGAATTGGGAGGAGCTAATAAATTCATTGGTGCCTTGAACCCTTTATTTGCTTCAAATTTCATCTTTTCTTTAGTTTTGATTGAATTAAGGTTTGAATAGCTCTCATATATTTAGGAGTATATTAGTAATATATCCAAGAAGAGATTATGTGGAATTTTGACAAATATAGATAATAAGTAATGCTACTTTAAGATATTATGATGACATCTTTCACCTGGACTTTGTCTAAGCTACTTTACATCCATTCATTAATCTTAATTAATTATCAACTATGCTAGGTTATCCATAATTGTTCCTACAGCCAGTGAGATTGTTAACCTTAACTTTCTTCCCTATTTTCTAAGATCAAATTATCATGCATGCACCTTATATAGGAATATAAAACATTTTATTTAGGCAAGTCAATATGTAAAAAATGGTGAAATGTCATACTTTTCATTATGTATGCTAGTTATATATGTAATATTTTTATATCATTCTCACATATATGAGAGAAATGTTATCGTTTATAGAAATATGAGGGCCATAGCCATTTTATGCATAATATAAAAACATATTGCACGTATAAAGAACTTTTCTCTATAATTAAAGATGAAATTACAACCTAGAAGTGGGTCTACTTTAGCAACTAGTTCTGTCCAAGATGTCCTAATTAACTTTTCCATCGTAATGATGGATGATGTTGCCAATTTAGTGTAAAATGCTTGTAAAAATGAAGGTTGATAGACTAAGTCTTTCTAAGCCTTGAGGAAAGTGGGTTTTGAGTTGAACATCTCTGTATCATAGCAGCAGTAGGGATACTTTTTATTGAATTATCACAATATGTAGCTTAATAAATCTCTAGTCTAAACTTGCAAGTAGCACACGTTGATCTTCCTCATAACTATCAATACTCATAAATCATGATTACTTTTACAAGACCTATATTTCAAATTTCTCTCTCTTTTTCTTTTCTTAACTTCTTCTAATAGCATCCCTGCTATCATGTTCTTCAATAGTCATGGCCAAGTCTCACCCCGCAATTACTGTATGTCTTTTGGTTGCCTATAATCTTTCTCTCAAATTTCTACTTTTGGATTTTTAAATTTCTCTTTTTCTTCTTTGATTTTGGATTTCTGGGTATGCAAGAAGCTGAAACTAGGCAGAAGCTTCAATGCTATGTTAATATTGACAGGTGCACTTAATTTCAAATTGACCATCTCGGGTTGTCCTTTTTATCTTAAAAAACTTTGGGTTATAAGAAAAATGTGAAATTTGACAGTTTTTGCTTTATATTTTGTTGTGGATAATGGGCTATGGGGTTGGCAATGCAAATCTTCTATGATAGCAAAGGAAAATTGTGCTTTGTGATGCCTTTCTCCAGCTTGTCATAAGCACATCTATGAGAACGGCCCGGTTAGGCCAAATTCGTGGATATAGTTTTAGCAGGAATAGGATTGATTCAATAATGTTTCTTCGTCGTACATTTGTTTATGGCATTCATTTTTTTTCCTGTAGCTTGAGCAAGGAGGGAAGGATTTTATATGGAGCCAAGAGTACAAATATTGTATGCACAAGTAAGTTGAATAACTTGGGTTCTAAAACTTTGTGCTCAAAATTTTGATATGATGATAAATATTGTTTCTAGAAGTTCTTTTATTCTTGCAGTATATGTCTATGCTAGAGAATAATCTATTCAATGCATGATTTCTTATAAAGTACTTCTAACTGAAGGAAGATATTGAAGTGGTGCAATGTTTTTTTATATATATAATATTGCATGTTAGGAACCACAAAAAGAAATTTTAATATGAATAGCTAATAAATTATTAATTCCTACATGCTTAATAGATTCTCTTATCAATTTTGACTTGTTTTTAATTACTATTTTGAGCTTTGGCTTCATACATTATCCAACATCAGAAACTTAATATATGTCGGATGTAGAAATTGAGATAGGTTAAAATTGTGTTTTAAAGTAAATTATAGTTCTTTTGGAGGTTGGGGTTTTGGTATTATATGACCAAAACTTAGACTGAATTGAAGATAGATCTCACAAGATCATTGTTTATTGGAAAGTATGTAATGCCATGGCATTTTTTTGTTTTGTTGGAGGTACTAGGAATGAAAGGACTCTGAGCTATAGGTGTACCAATGTATACTTGGTAAAAGTTATAGTTTCTAAAGAATGTCAAGAATATAGGAGGCACTAATGGAGGTGTTTAAGTTTATTTGATTGTCCTTGAAAGGATTGAGAAATTTTGGAATGACAATGGATAGTTGATTACGAGCAACTAACTATACAACATGCATTAGATGGTCTTGTTATTCTGAGCCTCTCTTCTGGATTATGGCATCTAGAATAGTTAAGAAATTGAGAGGTTCTAGCTATCTCTCGTTCTTTTCTTTTTTTTATGTTGCCAATTTAGTGTAGAGTGCTTTTAAGAATGAGGGTTGATAGACTAAGTCTTTCTAAGCCTTAAGGAAAGTGGGTTTTAAGTTGAACACCTTTGTATCACAATAGCAACAGGGATACTTTTTTCTGAATGATCACAATATATAGCTTGACAAATCTCTAGTGGTCGTTGCTATTGAAAGCTTGATCAATCACTTTCTGTTTGACTAACATATACAAGAAGGGTTGTCTTTTTAACAAATAGTGCTGCCATGTGTGTGGCCTAATTGGATGCTTTTGATTGAATGTGCAGCCAAGGGATAATTCAGTGTTTATGCTATTCTAGACAATCATATATCTTCATCTTATAACTCATACCCCATACCTAATTGGATTGACCGGGCCTTAATTTATGCTATTCTGGACAATCATATATCTTTATCTTCAGTACCAGACACCAGCCTCAATTTTTTTTTTTGTTGATGTTATTACGTAGTAATAATATTAGTTTTGTTGTAATTTTCTTAGACTTCTTGTATTATGTGCATAACAGAGTGAAGTTGAACTAGCAACTAGATGCAACATGGGAATATAGATAGCATAAAGCACAAAGTTTGCTTCCATTTACTAATCTCACACTACTTACTACTCTCTACTTTTTTATATAATCTGTATTCCAATGTAGCTTCAGGTTGTTTGCACAGATACACAAATTTGACACCACTTTATGACATATGGCGTAATAATCACTAAAAGACATAGAGCACAATTTTATTGGTGTACTATTCAACCAATATCTAGTACATAGTAGTTAATAAGTATTTATTATTAAAATTGCTTAATAATTATTTATTAATTATTAAAATTACTTAAAAATCATTTATGATTTATTTAAATTACGTAAAAAATTATTTATTATTAAATAATAATTAATTTAAAATGTAAACATTAATTTATGAATTGTTCAATTTTTGTTTTATTTTCATAATTATTTATTTATTTCAATCAGTTAATAAATATTTATTATTTAAATTACTTAAAAATTATTTATTAATAATTAAAATTACTTAAAAATCATTTATGATTTATTTAAATTATGTAAAAAATTATTTATTATTAAAAATAATTAATTTAAAATGTAAACATTAATTTATGAATTGTTCAATTTTTGTTATATTTCTTAACAATTATTCATTTATTTTAATTAGTGAGTAATGCATAATATTGTCCATAATATCACCTAGCCTTGTTTATTAAGATTTTGTATAGGTTGTTTGGTCATCATTTACAAAAACTCCTCTATAACTTTTTTCTTGCTAACTTTTGCTTTAGTTTGTAAGGACACAGCATAGGTTGCGTCTTGGTTTGTGGGCTTGAGAATTGGGAAACAAAATCTATTGAGAATTGAAATTATACAGATTTGACACATTTCCTTTGTTGTTTTCATGACTTTTCACTCTTTCCTTTTTAATCTCCTTGAAAAAAAGCTATTTATGTCTTCTTTTATAATTTTCATTCTTGGATAGGTAGTGTACTAGCCAAGGTAAGGAACAAGTCTTGGATTACTCTGCTTAGGAACACAACTGAATATGCTAAGGGTTTAAAGATTTTTTTGGACTTTGCATTTTCACATCAATCCTTGAAGGGAAAATAAAATGTCCATATCTTGATTATAGATTTAGGCAATGATTGACTAAAAATAAGGTATATTAACACTTGATACTAAAATAATTCCTAGCTAGATACATAAAATGGATTTAGCATAGGCAATCAAGTGTTGTAGATACCTCAACTAGTGAGCATCATGGCAATCAACCATCTACATTAGAGTCTTATGAGAATTCAATTCAACGGATGATAAATGATGTGTTTGGGATCTCTAGACACAACTTGCATAAACCTGAAGCACCATCAGAACCAAATGCTCAGGATGAGGAGTTCAATGTAAATGTGGTTAGAATGACCAAACTAAGGAATTTCATAAGTTAGTTAGAGATGGAAATTAAGAATTGTATGAAAGGTGTTCCAAGTATTTGAAGCTTTTATTTATATTCAAGCTCTATCACATCAAGTGCTTGTATGGAATTACCAATAAAGCAATGTCCATGATGTTCAAGTTGCTGCATGATGCATTTGCTCATACAAAGATCTCTGAATCTTTTTATATGGCTCAAAAAATCATTAACAAGCTTAGACTCAATTACACAAAGATACATGCATGTCCAAATGATTGCATGCTTTATTGGGGAAAGGATACAGATAAATAGGAGTGCAAGAGTTGTCATACCTCTAGATGGAAACCAAAGGATAGCAACAATGGAAGGGCTGCACCCGAGAGTAGAAAGAAGGGGAAGAAAACTCCTACAAAATTGTTACTTTACTTTCCACTCAAGCCACATTTGCAAAAATGATTCATGTCATCTAAAACTGCAAAGCACATGAAGTGGTATGCTGTGGGGACTAATAATAACGGTTTAATGAGACATCTAAGGGATTCAGAAGCATGGAAAAGGTTTGATTCATCAAACCCAGAATTTTCTTTAAATCCATGGAATGTGCAACTTGGCCTTGCTAGTGATGGTTTCAACTCTTTTGGGAATTTAAGCACCAATTATAGCATATGGCCAGTTATTTTAATCCTTTACAACTTGCCTCCCTGGATATGTATGAAACAAGCTTTTTTCATCCTTTTAATGATCATTCTACAAAAGCTAATGCATGGAAATGGCATAGATGTCTACCTCTAACCTCTTGTCTAAGAATTGCAAGAGTCATAGAATGATGGTATGGAAACATATAATGCATCAACAAATAAAATGTTCAAAATGCATGCATCTCTAATATGGATAATTAGTAACTTTCCTGGACTTAGAAACTTATCTGGGTGGAATATTCATATTAGCCTGACTTGCCTAATTTGTAACTTCAATATTGAGCCTGAACATCTTCCCTATAGTGAGAAGTGGTGCTTCATGTGTCGTCATTGCTTTCTAGATACATCTCATAGATTTAGGTCCAACAAGTCTCCATTCAATGGAAACTCAGAGTTAAAGCACCACCAAAGACATTGTCTATTTCTGAAATTTTGGAACAGTTAGAAAATGTTAATGTTATATTTGGAAAGGTGCCTAAGATGAAAGAAACAAGAAAAAGATCTCAAGGTACATTGGCAAATGAAAGTGAGACACAACAATACAAGAAGAAGAGTATATTTTTTCAACTTCCATATTGGGAATTTAATTTGTCACATCACAATCTTGATGTTATGCAAATTGAAAAAAAAAATGTGTGACAATGTGATTTATACTTTGCTCAATGAACAAGGGAAGACGAAGGACCATCATAATGCTCATAAAGACCTGCAAGCACTAAATGTAAGGCTAGATTTGTGGTCTGATGAGAATGGGAAGTACCCTCTGACACCTTTTGCAATGACATATGCCCAGAAGGATGTGTTTCTCCATAGATTAAAGAATGTTAAAGTACCCGATAGATATTCAAGCAACACTTCAAGATGTATTGATTTCAAGCATCACAAGCTCTCTTGATTGAAAAGTCATGATTTGCATATTCTCATGGAGCAATTATTGCTATTGGCACTGTGCAATTTGTTCCCAAAGAATGTAAATGCAATTTTAGTTGAATTGTGTTCATTCTTTAGAAACCTATGCAATAAATCCTTGAATCCAATTGAGCTTGACAAGCTTCAAGAAAGAAT
>JANHAO010021665.1:0-12438 GCA_026873985.1 Saraca asoca
CCTCTTAGTGTCTTTTCCCATTTAATTGATGTAACACAACTGTAGTTAGCATTTAAATACTTGTCTGCTCTCCTCCTTCTATAAAGAGGATTGCCTTGTTAGCAGAAGGGAGAGAAAAAAGAGAAAAAAAAAGAGAGACCAATCTTGCATACAAAAACTCTTGTACATTATCAATAAAATCTCCTCCATGGACGTAGGGTCCGGTACCGCCCGGATTTGGCCAAACCACATAAAAATACTGTCTTTCTTTCCCTCTCTTCCTCCGGACCATCCTCCGCAACACTTCAAGAGTGGCATTGATTCATGAACTCTACATCCTGTTGGCCGGAGCTTGGTTCCCATACACTAACCAAATTCCGACGTCAATAGGAATGATGGACAAGAAACTCATCATTTCCTTCTAAAAATGAAATAATTTCACAAAATATCTTAATTTTGCCTAAGTTATTTATCACTTAAATACAAACATAAATTATATGGAAGCTTTACATTAATAATTGTTAAACCACATCAAAAGATTATTGTCTTAGTGTGTTAATTTTTAACAAAATTTAACCAAAAAAAATAACAAGAAGTATTTAATTAGAAATAAAAAATAAGTATAAATATTCAATTTAAAACTTTTAAATTATAAGGATCTAATTAAAAATTGAGTGAAACTACATGCAAAAGAAGAAAATGATCTTGTAGCAGACACAGTGCCAAATTATTGTCTTTATGTTCTAACATTCTTAAGCACATATTGGCCCAATTGCCCCCAGGTTCTAATTGAAAACAATGTTACTGACTTGCACCAAAATTCAAGAAACAAAAGAAATTCAAAACAAAAGGCTAAGGAATACTCAAATAAAAAAGAAACTAAAAATAGGGAATTTATCTTGTAACCCACAAGCCACTCCCTATTTCATTAAACTCATCATCTACTTGCTCATCTTCATTATCTTCTTCAAATTCAATATCCATCTTCATCTTCTACTTGTCTAATTACACTTACATCTTTCTATTTTCAAAAATATACACTAACATTCCTTTTTCATATGAACTCACCTTCTTTTTCCTTCTATTTATACCTACACTTAACTTCTTTGTCATAGAAAAATAAGTGAGGTGAGTGTATATTTCTTAAAATAAAAGAATATGAGTGTAATTAGACTAAATCTTAAAGGAGGTAAGTGTAATTTGCCTAAATGGAAATTGAGTTCTCTTGCTACCTTTTTTTTTCTTTTTCTTTTTCTTTTTGGTTAATAGCTTAATAGTAAATCGTATCATTTAGAGCAAACACCTATTTTAGTCTCTCATTAATTTGATTTGTATCATTTTTTCCCGTGAAAAATTTTCAGTAGCATTTTAGTCCCTAGTTATTCAAGTACACATATTTTAATCCTTATGTTGGTTTATTATTTAAATTCTTAAAATAAACAATGATATAACAACTAATTTGATTACATAATATTGCTATAGAGTTGATATGGTCATATATATATATATATATATTATTCTTACTCTAGAAAATCAATTATTATATCAATAATTTTTTCTTAATTATTCTAATGACAAAGTAATGCATGAATTTGATTAGACATAATTGAATAATCAAATGATTAAATTGAAGCTAAAATTCTTTAGAGGACTTAATTAATTAATTAGGTGTAATTGAATAAAAGAAAGATTAAATTGATACTAAAACTCTTTGAGAGATTAAATTGATACAAACTAAATTACTAAAGCATCAAAATAGGTATTTAGAGGTAGTATTTAATCTCCTCCATGTCAACAAAATTAACAACCACACAACACAAACCAAAGGTGAGACCAATGAACTATAAAATTAATGCAGAAATAAAAAATTGATATTAAATTAATGTACTCTTTTTTTTAGTAATATAATATATATTAAGGAGAGTGCTATATTAATAATATTTATGCCTATCGGTATAATATTATTAATATAGTTTTGTTAGTGATAATATAAGTGTTCAAATTAAATATTATGTTCTTAAAATTTGAACACCTAATTGGTGTTAGGTTTTAGGAATATAATATTTAATTCTTATATTGTATTACAAAATATTAAATACCCTATTGGTGTTAGATTTTACAATATAATATTGTATAAACAATTGAATAGTTTATTTTTATGGGGAAAATTGAAGCATGATCAAGTTTTTACATGCATTTTATGAGTATTTATGATTAATTTTATAAATAATTTTCTCCAACTTTTTTGCCTATGCAATTGACTTCAATGAACACATTGAATGTGACAAACTACAGGGACTAGCCCAAATCTTTAAAAATTTATTTGGCAATCACCAATTTAGATCTGGCACTAAGAGAAGAGGAGTAAGTTGTAAATGCAGACTCTACAATTAAACAAAGGGCCCAACATAAGAAGTGGACAAACTCAAACAGAATGTATCTACTAGTCAAGAAATACATAATAGAAAAGACCATTAAACAAAGTGTTCCTACGTCTCAGAATGCCAAGACCTTTCTCAGCTTTGTCGTTGAAAAATACATAAAGTTTGACAAAGTTGAGAAAGGACATTATCACTCATTACTTGAAAAGATAACTTATGATGGTGTTAGTAGAGTATGTGAACACATTATGAAATTGGTCCACTATCATAACAAGTTGAAAAGCATGAAAGTCAATTTATGAGATAGTTTCCTAATCTAGCATGCACTGGAGTCCTTCCCTACTCAACTCGATGTTCTGAAGACATCCTATAATACCCAAAAAGTTAAATGGACTATCAATGAGTTAATCTCAATTGTTAACCAAGCAAAAGAAAACATGAAGAAGGGAAAGATTTAGGCAGCTAATTTTGTTTCCTACAATTCCGCTTAAGAACAAAGAAGTAAAACACATCAGAAGGATAGTAAAGGCAAATCCATTTATAAGAAAAAGATGACTAAAATGAGTGAATAACACCACATGCCCAAGAAATCTTTGTTCAAGAGAAATTGCAACTTCTGCAAGAAGTATAGGCACAAGAAGTTGACTGCTTCTATTATATGTGAAAATCGGTTCAACCTGGGTAGACCTACGAGCAACCTAAGAGTGACAAAAGGACTAGCTCGAAGAGCATCCAGATCACCTCATCACCAGGTCGCATTGTGAAGAGACCTCGTCAACCTAGGCTTGTGCACAAGAAAGTGAGCTCAAGCTCTCCATTCCGAAGAACGGGCACGTCCATAGACCAAATGACCTGGCTACTAAAGTATGATTAGTGATCTGAGAGCTTGCCAGATAGAAGATCGAGTCATTCCTTACCCCAATGAACAAATGGGGCCTGCATGCAGAAGACAATCTGCAGTAGCCAAAAAAGGAGATTTAATCTGTATATTCTGTTTTGTACATTAAATATTGATGTAACATACTTACTGCATATGTAATTACCATTGTAACCTCCTCTCCTCTATAAATATGGGGGATGAGCCTTCTGTGAAAGGGAGGATCCGAAAAGACAGGCAAAAACTCTACCAGAATAGAAAGAGAGAACCTGAGTATTGTAACTTTGTAAAACACCATCACAATAACACGCTACCATGGACGTAGGGTCCGGTGATATCCAGATTTGGTCGAACCACGTTAAATCCTATGTCTCCTTCTCTGCTCTTCCCTTCATCTTTGTTTATTTTGCTATTTTGCTGTGCTTAAATCGGAGAAAGGTCAGAGATCCCCGTAAGAATCCCCCCATTGGCTAAAATCTGGAACCCTCCATACGAACCAAATTTTGACGTTAACATTTTTGGTGTCGTTTATGGGGATCTCACCTGTTTTGGTTTGTTTCCTACTACAATGGCCAAGAGAAGAGCCACTAGAGCTTCAAATGTGCAGCCCCATCCTCCAGATGGTCATGTCTCAACAACGGACTCGTCTATTGCTTCTGTTATCAGAGCAGCTATTGGTGTCCCTCCAGCCAACTTAATGCAACTAGTCCTCACCGCAAACGGCACCAACGAACCATAAACCTAGATCCAACATCAAGAGAAACTTGAATACATGATGCAAGAGCTGGCTAAAATAGTCACAGCAGTATAAGCATAAGCTCAGAATGTGCAAGGGTGGGCTGAGACTGTCGCACTCGAGGTTAAGTGTTTCAGTGAAGCTAACTAGGAGTAGACTTCATATCATCGTCTACATGGCCGGGACACTAAACTAAGCCGCCAAGTCTCTAGCCAAAGATTGGGGGGCTTGGACGTTTTGGTGGAGGACCTCCTTCAGAGAGTCAAGCATCTGGAAGAGCATCCTCAAGCTCCAAATGACCAAGGTTGCTTTAGGGAGCAAACCCCATTTTCTAGAGAAATCATGGAAGAACCCTTCCCGTGCAAGCTCAAAGTTCCAACCATTCCATTGTATGATAGAGATAGTGACCCACACAACCACCTAGACCTGTTCAACATCCAAATGGATCTACAAGTTTGTAACCCCTTGATCATGTGCCGCATCTTTCTTGCTACTTTAGGTGAAGTCCCTCAAATGTGGTTCAGGAACCTCCCAACTGCAGTATTAGCAATTGGGAGGAATGCCAAAAAAAGTTCATTGATCAGTACCGAGTGCTGAGGAGGCAGCTCGCGCCCCTATGCCATCTCGCCATAGTCTTCTAGGATAAACAGGAAACATTGAAAGACTATATCGCCCATTTCAAGCACGAGGTCAATAATGTTGAAAAGCCCTCGGAAGAGGCTATCCTAACTGTTGTCTTGGCGAGACTCCGTAGAGATGGAAAGCTATTCAAGAGTTTGTACAAATCCCTAATTAGTAACTTGGGTGAGTTTTACGAGTAGGTCATGAAACAAATCAAATGGGACAAGACCTTCAGCCCATAGAAAATCGAAGTGAGTAGCTCAGCTCAAAGCAAGAAGAGGAGTAACCATAGGAATGGGAATGACAGCTCTGAATGCCAGCTCACTAAGAAGAACAAGGATGAACGACTCCTATTCTCAAGTTGTCACAGCACCTACAGCATCCTGTCAGACACTTAGGACAAGATCTTTGCAATGGAAAGGGACAAAGAGGATTTCGGAAAGCCTCCACCCTTGAAGACTCCCAGCAAGTCCAGGCTTAACTGAGGGAAATTCTATGTGTACCATAATGAGTTCAGGAACATCACCTCAAAGTGCTAGGCATTGAGAGATGCCATAGAGGATCTTATCAAAAGAGGTCATTTGCATGACTACATTGTGCAGCCTTCCAGGCAACGGCTTGGGCGTTCTTGACAGGATCCCAAGCAAGAGTAGTCTCCTACTATCAGGACGATCTTTTAAACTTTTGTACTCTTCTATAAATTATGTAAACATTTCAAATACAACAGCTGATTTTGATTTTTCTTCAAACAAGTGATTTGCCTAACTAACACCCCCTTTTTATGTGGGCACAAAATTGCCTCGATCACAAGATCAGTCACCCTTTTTATTTGGGCACAAGATCGCCCTGACCACAAGATCGATCACCCTTTTATTTGGGCACAAGATCGCCCCGACCATAAGATCAATCACTTTTTATTTAGGCACAAGATCACCTCGACCACAAGATCGGTTACCCTTTTTATTTGAGCACAAGATCGCCTCGACCATAAGATCAGTCACCCTCTTATTTGGGCACAAGATCGCCCTGGCCATAAGATTGGCTAACTCAATTAAGTCACAGCTCTCATGCGAACTCAATTAAGTCATAGCTCTCATGCGAACTCAATTAAGTCACAGCTCTTATGCGAACTTATCTATTCAGCCACAAGATCAGCCCGAGCACGAGATCGCTCAGTTATCAATTTTGCAGCTCTCATGCGAACTCAATCATTTAATAGCTTTTATGCAAACTTATCTTATTATTTATGATTCTCATACTAACATGTCTATTTATTTGGCCACAGGATCGGCCCGAGCACAAGATCACTCTAATCTGCAACTCATGCTAGCTCATTATGTGTAGGTCACACAGATCGTTCAAACCAAAATGTTTATATGGGAAATAAAGACAACAACCAGACATTATAGAATGAAGATGAAGCTTTATTCATTAGAAGACCTTAACGAGGAGGATATACATCAGAAAGCCCTAAATACAGGCTAATCAAAATATAAAAGGAAAAACCTATGACTAAGAAGAGGGATTGACCATGAAGGGTCGTACTCTGGCTGACTGGAGCCAGTGCGCCACCAAGGTCCTCAAATTCCCCTTCCAATGCACAATCAGCAGTATCACTGTAGCTCCTTATATCTCCGATCCACAACTCCTCATGAAGAAAGCAAGTCAAGAAGCATCAGGAGCTTGGCTAGCCAAACAATTGCCTCACAGCGGAGCTGAGAGGACATAGTCTGATATCCATATGAGATCTCTCCATGTTTGCGGAGAAGCTGAACCTTCCAGGTTCTTTATGCAGCAGACCATATACGCCTCTTTGGAAGACCAGAACGCTGGAAACGATGGTGGTTTATCAGGAAACTCCATGGTTTGCTCAATTCAGTGATAGAAGGGATTCCCTTTCCCTTATATTGAGCTAGGGCCAACTTCATTGAAGAATCCAGATTCATTGCCCCCCAACCATCATCATTTATGGCCTCGAAAAAGGCTAAGTTTGACTCAATAATAACTGCCAGACACGTGCCGTAAGAGACATGGCCTAATGTAGATGAAACGATAGTCTCAAGAGAAGACTTTGACTAATCAGAAATTGAAGAGTTTCAACTCCTAGCCCACAGCTCGAGCTGAGAGTTGGGGGGCTTATGTTATATGTGAAAATCAGTTCAACCTGGGTAAACCTACGAGTAGCCCGAGAGCGACAAAAGAACTAGCTCGAAAAGCATCCAAATCACCTCATCGCCAAGTTGCATTGTGAAGAAACCTTGTCAACTCAGGCTCATGAGTGAAAGAGTGAGCTCGAGCTCTCCATTCCAAAGAACGGGCATGTCCATAGACTAAACAACCTGGCTATTAAAGTGTGATCAGCGACCTGAGAACTTTCCAGATAAAAAATCGAGTCATACCTTGCCCCAATTGATAAATGGGGCCTGCATACAGAAGACAATCTACAGTAGTCGAAAAAGGAGATATAATCTGTATATTCTATCTTGTACATTAAATATTAATGTAACATATTTATTGTATATGTAATTACCATTATAACCTCCTCTCCTCTATAAATATGGGGGAGGAACCTTTTATGAAAGGGAGGATCCGAGAAGATAGGCAGAAACTCTGTCGAAATAGAAAGAAAGAACCTAAGTATTGTAACTTTGTAAAAATACCATCATAATAACATGCTACTATGGACGTAGGGTCCGGTGATATCCAAATTTGACCAAACCACGTTAAATCCTATGTCTCCTTCTCTGCTCTTCCCTTCATCTTTGTTCATTTTGCTATTTTGCTTTGTTTGAACTAGATAAAGGTTAGAGTTCTTGTAAGAATGCCCCTCGTTAGCTGGAATCTAGAACCTTCCATATGAATCAAATTCCATTGTCAACAGCTTCAAATATAATAAATGACTTGAAATGAAAAAGAAAGGAACTCGGGAATTTAAAAAAGCCAAATGATGAAGAGTTAATACTTGGAAACGGTGACACGGAGCAAATGTAGCAAATTGGAGCCATTTCTTTAATTTTATCTTTTAGACACATTTTGGAATTGTTATAGGAGAAAGTCGACTTTGAAGAATGAGTAAGCATGAGCCCAACAGAAGTTAAGTTACTTAAGTCACTGAAGGTGCCCAACGAGCACCACCTCACTCATCGTTAGAAGGCAACATAACGAGATCATCACGAGACTAACTCACTAAGCAGCTGACCATCCTGCTCGAGCTACTATGCTACAGCAATAGCATCGAGCTCGCTAAGCGATCTGCCATAGCGACCCCAAGCTGAGAATATCCGCTTGGGAGGACAGACATCTCGCTTAAATGAAGCGGGACTAAGTGTAAAACACATATATGCTAGTCTACAACAAACAAAGGGGGCCTATCCCACAGAAAGTAGCTTGCAACAGCTAAATTGCAGGAGTTTTATTATCTTTCACATTTATTTCTTGATGTAACACAATTGTAGCTTGTAATCATTATATGTAGCTCTTCCTTCCTTTATAAATAGGGATACATTGTTAGAACAGGGGGAGGAGGCCGAAAAATTTGTAAGCAAAAGCTCTATAAAAATCTCTTTTCATATATTAATAAAAGCTCCGTTGTGGACGTAAGGTCTGGTACCATCCGGATTTAGTCGAATCATGTTAAAAGATTGTGCATGCCTCCATCTTCCTTCCTCTTCACCATCTCCATCATCCTCCAATTTACACATCCTTTAAACCAGAAAATAGCTTGGGGTTCAAGAACTACACTCCCATTGGCAAGAATTTGGCAGAACCAAATTTCACCGTCAACATTTTTGGCACTAGAAGGAGGGCCCATCTATTTTCTGCATCTATTTCCCTGGAACATCTATTCCTGTAATAACAATGGTAAGAGGAAGAACCACTCAAAGTTTGACCACTCCAGTTTTTCAACCAGTAGATGTTCCTATTGTGGGGGCTCACTAGCATTCTACTGCTATCTCTAGAACTGAAGAGGCACAAATGCCTGACCAGCCCTAACCGGCACTTGAAAGTATGATAAGAGAGTTGGTTGAAATTGTTAAAGCACTGGCATAAGCACAAGCCCAAGGTGCTCAAAGACAAGAAGAGATCATGATACAGTTCCAATAGCTCCATAAAGAAGCTCAGAAGGAAACTCATGAAGATAGTGATAGTCAGCTAATGGAAGGCTTACAACGAGCAGAAAGCTCCACCCCTCAGCCTGAGATGCAAAACCTGATAATGGAGGAAGTCCTCCAAAGGCTTAAATGGTTAGAAGAATGCCCACGGCCTCAAAGCAATCAATGTCACTATGAGGAAAGCTCACGATTTTCTATGGAGATCGAAATGCAGCCTCTCCCATAAAAACTTAAAGTACCCACGATCCCGTTATATGATGGGAATAGCGATCCGAGTGACCACCTCGATGTGTTTAATATCCAGATGAATCTTCAAACAACTAACCCTCTAGTGAAATGTTGTGTCTTTCTAACCACATTAAGAGAAATATCTTGGGCATGGTTTAGAAATCTTCCAGCTCGCAGCGTCAGTAGCTGGGAAGAATGCCAAAGGAAATTCATTGACTAATACTGGGTGCTGAAGAGGCAGCTCACACCTCTTTACCATCTTGCAATGATTTTCTAGTGCAAGAACGAATCGCTAAAAGACTATATAGCCAGATTCAGGCACGAAGCCAACTCTGTGGAAAACCCTTCGAAAGAAAGTATCTTAACAGCCATCTGGATAGGACTTCGAAAAGATGGAAAGCTATACAGAAGCCTCTATAAGTCCCTAACTCAAGACCTTGTTGAATTCTACGAGCGAGCTGCTAGACAAATAAGATGGGAAGAAACCTTCGGAATGGAGGAACCTAAGTAGAAAATGGACACCAGTGGTCCCACCGTGAGCAAAAAGAGGGGTAACGAGAGTCACAGTCACGACCCCAGTCCTTAGATCACAAAGAAGGCAAAGTCTTCGTGACCTAGAGGTTGCTTTGAAAGCTATGCCATCCTATCAGACACATAGGATAAAATTTTTGCCATAGAGAGGCACAATGAAGACTTTGAGAGGCCAAGACCGATGATAGTGCCCACTAAGTCTAGAGATTCAAGCAGATTCTGCGCTTATCACAATGAGGTTGGACACACCACCTCAGAATGTTGGGCACTGAGAGATGCCATTGAAGACCTCATCAGAAGAAGCCAATTATAGGATTACATGGTAAGGCTGTCAAAGTAGCGAGCTCAACAGGCCTGGCAAATTACTGATTGAGAGCTGGAGCCTTCCATCAAGACCATATTCTAATCCTGTAGTGAGTTTTCACTCCATCATTACAAGGACACATCTAGGGGTGAGACGGCATGAAGCCTACCTTGTTGATACATCCGGAGCAAATCATACCCCATAAGCTGGGATCAAGAGTGCAAATTCCTCGACCACTAAGCAACAAGATTATTGTCTTGTTGAGCAATAAGATTGCTGTGGGGCTGAGCAACAAGATTGCTGTGAGGCTAAGGAATGAGATTATTGCCTCACTGAGCAATAGGATTTCTACGAGACTAAGTAACAAGCTTGCTGTGGTACGGATGTACGATCTCATTTAGCGATGAGCTATCATCTACTAGAAGACAAAGCCGAGGGTGAGATGGCCCTAGAGCCTACCTCACAACAAAAGCATAACCAAAAACGGCACGAAGCCTACCTCAATAACACACTCAAACCCAATAGTTGGCTACAAGCTCGTCACATCACAAGGTTCTGAAGTAAACTTGTTGCAGCTCTTATGCAACTAAGTATTCACAGCTAACATGTGGACAAAGAAGTCACAACTCACACATGGGCTCTCATCAGGTGCAGCTCACATGCGACCTGACTATTACTCATTATGAATAGGGAATCAGATAACAAAGAGCAGTAGAAAGTTAAAGACATGACCGATTGGTCAAAAAATACTTTATTGATCATCATGCATGTACAAACAAGCGATGCACAAAGCATCCAATACAACTTTCAGAAGCTACATAAAAGAGCTCATACACTAAAAAGCCTCAACGAGGTAAAATTCCATCAAAAGAAGGTGTAATATAGAAGCCAAAGGCAAAAGATTGAAAGCCTAATACTACTATTTTGGCAAAAAAGTGAAGAGTTGGCTACAAGGAGGCAAACTCCCACCAATAGGAAGACCAGCAACTCCATTCCTGCAAGCTGGTCTTCCCATCCCCAGCTAGCGGTTCCTCTTGGACCAGACCCTGTGCAATTCAAAAAGGCACCAAGAGCCTGCCCAATGATGCTAGATTCTATGGAAAGAGTCGGGGAAGATCACCCAAGATCTGCACAAGACTCCCCAGGAGCCTGTAAGGCAGATCCTGCGGCAAAGCCACGTGCAACAGACTATCCATACCTCCAAACATTTTGTAACAGGCCATCCATGTCTTAACAAGCTTCTTCCGAAGCCAAGATACCAAAAACACAGGGGGCTCGATAGACTTTTCCATTGAACTCTATTGAGAAAAAGAAAGAAAACCCTCAGGGTATAAAAAGACTAGCTCAGTCCACCGAAAAATCCAGAAGACATATGGCTTATCTTAATCTGACGGCCCAAAGCAAATGATAACTATGAGCAGAAGAAAGCATGGCCTAAAGCAGAATAAAAAGATAGAAAAGAAACCTGAAATGACAAATCAGGCAGGCAAGAACTTTGACTATAGACAAAGCCTTGAAAAAATTATAACTCCCAATCTGTAAAGTGAACTGAGAGTTAGGGGGCTTATGTTATGGGAGAAAATCAACTTTGAAAAATGAGACAAGCACGAGCCCAGTAGAAGTTAAGTTACTCAGCTTGTTGAAGACGCTCAACGAGCACCACCTCGCTCATCTTTAGAAGGTAACATAACGAGGTCATCATGAGACTAGCTTGCTAAGCAACCGACCATCTTGCTCAAGCTTGCTATGCTATAGTGACAGCATCGAGCTCGCTAAGCAATCCGCCACAGCGACCCCAAGTTGAGAATCTCTGCTTGGGAGGACAGACATCTCACTTAAACGAAGTGAGACTAAGTGTAAAACACACATATACTAGTCTATAGCCAACAAAAGGGGCCTATCCCGTAGAAAGTAGCCTACAATGGCTGAATTGCAGGACTTTTATTGTCTTTCACATTTATTTATTGATATAACACAACTGTAGCTTGTAATCATTATATGTAACTCTTCCTTCCTCTATAAATAGGGATACATTGTTAGAAGAGGGGGAGGAGGCCGGAAAATTTGTAAGCAAAAGCTCTGTAAAAATCTCTTTTCATATATTAATAAAAGCTTCATCATGGACGTAGGGTCCGATACCGTCCGGATTTAGCCGAAGCACGTTAAAAGATTGCGCATGCCTCTATCTTCCTTCCTCTTCACCATCTCCATCATCCTCCAATTTACACATCCTTTAAACCAGAAAACAGCTTAGGATTCAAGAACTACACTCTTGTTGGCAGGAATTTGGCAAAACCAAATTTTACCGTCAAAAGGAACTAAAAGACATTGTTTATGTACTTTCCATGAGAAGAAATTTAATTTCTGTTGTTGATTTGGACCATGATGGATATAGTTGTAATTTTGGTAATGGGAAATTTCAATTGCTTTATAATTCCTTTGTTGTTAGTTATGGCTTGTTGTGATATGGATTGTATGAAATAAACTTGGACCCTAATTTTTCCAATTCAATTAATACTGCTACTGGTAAGAAAAGGGGTAAAATTAATAAAAGATCCTCAATGATGTGGCATAAGCTCACATGTTGTAATACCCGGAAAATTAATAAAATAAAATGAAAAATTGAAAATAATAGTTGAAAATGAAAAAGGACTAAATTGAAAAGTGTT
>JANHAO010021666.1:0-12434 GCA_026873985.1 Saraca asoca
AAGAAGAATATATAATACCAAAAGTAATGAATATTCAATATTAAAAATAATAAGAGATAGAAAAACTCAACTTAAATTTTCTCCTTTCCAATTTGAATCTCAATTTGTTACTAGATCTTCAAAAAGCCTTTGGATTAGGAATATCATATCTACCTAATCTCTCGTATAGTTCACTTCATGAAAATTTTATATCATAAAGAAACAAACTAATCAAATTTCAATCAAGAATTTTAATAAACTAAACAATCTTCATGAATTTTTGTAAACTTTATATTAATAATCAGAAAAATATGAGATATTTACATTATAGATACTTACCTTTTATTTTTCAAACCATTAAGTTCAATAAAATACTGTCAAATAATATCAATATTAATTAGGCATAAACAATATCATGAGAATCCATAACTTGAAAATATGCAATATGACACATGAAGAAATAGGATCATTAATCACTATTTAAATAAAATATAGAATATGAAAAATTAAAAGATTGACTAAGGAAAGCATAGTAAAAATTATATTTATAATTGTCAAATAAGCAACCTATATATCGTTTGTTGTAATAATCTATGATCTATTTTGTACAACCATTTACATTATCCCACTAAATTGAGGATTTGCAATTTTTTTTAACACTTGCATAAACATAAAATATTATTTTATGACTTCAATATGAAAAGTCACCTGGCTACTATTGAAACTTTAAATTATGATGGGCACAATAATAAAATCTTAATATATACATTAGAACAATATTTGTCCATCTTTTCACATCATAATTCATTAATACAAATCAAAGTCAAACTGTTTGATTATGATATAAATTGAGTAGATAAGAATTAATCAAATAGATTTCAGAAACAAATATATATATAATTATAAATACATGTATGTGAAGATGTTAATAAAGATATAATGTGGATTATCCACATATAACCACTTAGTTTCACAATATCCATGTATGTTTTTTCATAATTTCAATACATTTTGAAAACAGAAGGAACTTAGTTAGAGAAAGATCAATTATGATCTAAATGGAATCAAACGTACACTAATGCATTGCAAAACATAAATCATTATCACCAGCTACATACATAATGAAGAAATGCTTCCTAACCAAAGGCCTATGGCACAATCTATACCAATTCTCTAGATCATTGGTATTTATAAGATACATTTTCTTAATTAGAAATAATCAAGAATCTCAAGGATAGAATATTTATCAAATAAAATAAAATTTTCATAATAGAAACTTTCTCAAATTTAAAGACTATAAGAACAAAATCTTCTTATCATAAATCAAATGCTTAAATGGTAGAGACTCATACTGATAACGTGTTATAAAATTGTAAAATGTATGGAATACAAGAAACTGATAATAGAGAAGATGTAAAAAAAGAATATAATTTTTTCTTCCTTTTACTTCTTATAGCACAATATGCAAACACACATGAGCCCTATTAATAGGCTTTGAATTATAGGAAAAATTACACAATTAAATGCTATGACATTAAGTATGATAGTGGAGTTTCAAGAAGAGGTTATGAAGGAATATACAAGGAGGGAAAAGTTAACTATCGAACCATTCAATGGATTCATGACAAGGTGAACCATTCAATGGATTCATGATAAAGTAAACTATCTATTATTCAATAAATTCATCATAGATACCACTTATTTAGAAACGTTAATAATGTAAGCCTTTCCTATACAAAATCTTTCTACAATAGTTTTCCAACCATTAAATTGATGATATATGTAATCACTATTACAAGTCCTTCAAAAAATTTAAATGATTTAGATTAGACATATGAAAACTTAGTGAAGACACATAATGCGTGATTAGCATTTTTGGGTGATTATGCATAGTCTATTGTATTAAAAAGAAGAAAAAAAATGCAAGAAATCTCCTTTAATTTTTATATGGTTAGATTTTGCCCCCATCTACTTTAGAAACTTGAGACTAAAGTCTTAAATCATATAAAACTTTATAATTAACATCGAACATCTACTTAATTATATGATTTTTTTTTATGAACTTATTGAACAAATATCATAATATTATTAGATTTTAGTTTATCGCATTATTTTTCAAACATAATTTCTATATTATATAGTTAATGAAAAATTAAATTATATATATAATTCTAATTAAATACATGAAAATGACTCTCTAATTATGTTTAGAAAAATGACATAATAAGCCGACCTGCAATAATATTATGTTTCTATTGTGGGTATTTTCTAGTACTATGCGAAATGGATAAGTCTAAATAAAAGAGCCCTAATCTACCCAAAAGCTAAGATCACTCAATGGCACCAGATCATTAACTACAAGCTTAGAGCATAGAACAAGGCAGAAGCCCCAACTCGCTAGAGCTAAGCTTCGGCTTACATGGCCAATAGTTCATCCTGCACAAGCTCACATCATTAAATGCGAGCTCTCGAGCTCAACGTCGCTAATCAAAGAGCAGCAGCAACCCCAAGACAAGAGTCCCAACTTGCAGGATGTGACATCTCACCTAACTAAAAGCTCACCATGAGTGAACCTAAAACAAGCACCCTTTCAGACCTAACTTATGGGGCCAAACTATAAGAAGCAACTTACAAGGGCCCATGCTCAAAAAGCAGTCTATAGAAGCCAATTTGTAGAAACAATACTTGTCAAATGCATTTGTTATTTGATGTAACAGATTTACAGCTTAGTAAATTACATTTGTAACCTCCCAACCTCTATAAAAGGGGGAGGAATAGATACAATAAGGGACCCCCCTCAAAGAATACATGCTGTAACTCTACAAAATTTTCCATAGAAATAAAATCATCCGTGGACATAGGAATCTAATCAAAGGATTTTAGCGAGACCGCGTTAACATCTTTATTGTTCATCTTGTTCTTCCTCCTCCTTCTTGCTTTAGTTGTTCTCCTACTTTTTCACAACCAAATTGCAGTTTAGGAATACAAGAACTATTTAGGTTGATTGATATTTGGGACTTACCAAATTTTACCGTCAATATCTTAGTGCTAGAAGAAGGGCCCATCTACTTTTCAGTTACTTTTTTGGCCAACTACAATGGTTAGAGGAAGAATCACTAGAAGCTCAAACACTTCAGCTAATCAGCCAACAGACACTCCTATTACCGATACACCACCAGTTTACCCCCCAAAACTCACCACCATCCTACTGTTGCTTCCAAAACTACTAAGGTGCAAACATGTCACTAGCTGCATCAAACATTCGAGAACACCATAAGAAAGTTAGCCGATGTGGTTAAAGTGCTGATGCAAACACAAACCCTGGGCACACAAAAATAGGCCAAGATCACTATGTAACTTTAGCAGCTATGTGAAAGAGCCTAGGGGAAAAGTTAGCTAGGCAGATGCATCGACGCTCTAACTCAGCTCACTCCACCAATCAGCGAATGAGATCAAAAGCCCACCAATCATGTGAGAATTGTGATAGTCAATGACATAGGAGCTCTCATCGAGCCGAGAGCTCGAACAAGACCAACTAAGGCCACACCTCAAGTCACTACTCCCACGACCAAGATAAAAGGCGTCAACAATCCTCTAACCAATGATCTGAAACACAGAATTCGATGATGAGAGAAGTGCTTCAAAGGATAAAGTGACTAGAGGAATGCCCTTGAGCTCAAGATGATCAAGCTCGCTATGAGGGGAACTCACCATTCTCCATAGAAATTGAAACATAGCCCCTCCCTCATAAACTTAAAGTTCCGACGATTTCACTATGCGATAGGAATAATGACCTATATGACCACTTGGATGTGGTTAATGTCCAGATGGACATTCAAACAACTGATCTTTTGGTTAAATGTTATGTCTTCCCAGATACATTAGGGGCATACCTTGAGCATGGTTTAGAAGTCTCCTAGCTTGCAGTGTTACTAGTTAAGAAGAGTGCCAAAAGAAATTCACCAATCAATACTAAACCTTGAAAAGGTAGCTCACGCCACCCTCCTATCTCACAATGATCTTCCAGCATAAGCATGAATCACTAAAAGATTACATAACCAGGTTTGGGCACAAAGCCAATTTCATAGAAAATCCCTCAGAGGAAAATATCTTGATGGCTATCTTAATGGGACTCTGCAAAGATGAAAAGCTGTATAAAAGCCCATACAAGTCCTCAATAAGAGATCTAGCTAGATTCTACGATTGAGCTACTAAGCAGATCAGGTGAGAAGAAACCTTTAGCCCTAAAAAATCCAATCAAGTGAGCAGTGCCAAGAAGAGGAGTAATGACTAGAATAGTGAGGATAGTTAGAAGGCTGACTTCAATTTCCAGCTCGTGAAGAAGGTAAGAACTCATCGACCTTAGCATCAAGGTCATCATGAAAGTTACAACATTTTATCTGGCACCCAAGACAGAATCTTTGCCACTGAAAGAAATAGGGAAGATTTTGGGAAACACAAGCTCTTGAAGGCCCCCAACAAGTTCAGGGACATGAGCAAGTTTTGCACCTATTACAACGAGGTCGAGCATAACACCTCGAAATGTTGGGCACTCAAGGATGCCATGAAGGACCTCATCAAGAGAGGTTGCTTGCAAGATTACGTGGTCTAACCCTCCAAACACAACCTCAATACCCCTAGCGGATCACTGATCACAAATAAAGGCCTTCAATTAGAACCATATTTTGATGCTATAATGTTGTTCAAAAATCAATAAAATTGTTTCAAATCTTTCTGTCTAATAATCTTCAACAAAATGTTATACAAGAAGAAAGTTATTTTGTGTTGACAAAGTTAAACTAGAATTCATTGCCAGCTTGTCAACTAAGATGTGGAGGCACTAAAATAAACTCATTGCTTGCCTAAGCCATAAGATTACTATAGAATTGAGCAACAAGATTGCTATGAAACTGAGCAACAAGATTGCTATGAAACTGAGCCACAGGATTGCTATTTCACTAAGCAATGAGATTATTGTTTCACTGAGCAACGAGATTGCTGTTTCACTGAGCAACGAGATTGTTATTTCACTGAGCAACGAGACTGCTGTGGAACTGAGCAACGAGATTGTTGTTCCACTGAGCAATGGGATTGCTATAAGACTAAGCAATGAGATTGCTGTTCCACTGAGTAACAAGATTATTAGCAAGGTTAAACTCTTACTACCCACTAAGCAACAAGATTGCTGTGGCACAGCCCGTAAAGTACATCTCTCACATGACCTATTGCTTGCAGCTCTCATATGACTTATTTTTCACAACTCTCATGCGACCTATTACTCGTAGCCCACATGCGACTTACTACTAGGCGTAACTCTCATGCAACCTACTTGTATACTCTACTCATTATCAATTGAGACACTCCAATACTTAGGTTTGTTACTAACTAAAAAATATGATCTATTAGTCATTTAAACATTTCATTTAGTAGTGATTTGTAGGAATTTATGTTATCTGTGATATGCAGAATATCCAACACAATGTTCAAGAATCATGAAGAAAAGCTCATTCATTAAAAGCCTCACTTAACGAGGTCAATTTTCATGGTTTAAAGTAAACATCAAAGCAAGCCTATAGCTATTAAGCATTAAAAAAGAAGTCTAGCTTCTAGGAGCTAAACTATAACCAGCTGGAGGACCGACGAGCATGCTGGCTCCTCAATCTTCTCTTTGTCGTCTCGTCAGCTAAAAAGCTCCATCTCAATTGCCTCACTCCCAGTACTGAGAATTCAAAAAGAGTAAAAGAATGTGACTGGAAAGGCTAAATCCCACGGCATAACTATAAGGAAATAATCCAAGATTTGTGCAAGATCTCCCGAAACCCCCAAAGAAGAATTATTCATAAAACTTCCTATGCAATAGGCCATACACGCCTCACCAAAAGGCCAGACCATCAAAAATATGGGGGGCTTAGCTAAAGCACTCATCAAATCATTCTAAGGAGAAGGGAGAAAGATTTCCCATACCTTAAATAGACTAGCCTGGCCTTACTAAAGAGTCCAGAAGAAATTTAGCTGTTCTTAGTCAAATGGCTTGGAAGAAAATAAAGCTGCCATGCTAATAGCTATGAAACACATATAATAAGAAGTATGGCCTGGAGTAGATGAAACAATAGACTGAACATAAAGACTTTGACTACACGGTAATCCACAAATAAAGACTTTACTAGTAGACCCTAACTCCCAGCCTGTAAAATGAACTAAAAGTTGGGGGCTAATGTTGTGGGTATTTTTTGGTACTATGTGAAATGGGCTAGCAAAAACCCAACAATAGATAAGTCTAAATAAAAGAGCCCCAACTTACCCAAAAGCTAAGATTGCTCAAGGGTACTAGATCACTAACTACAAGCTTTGAGCACAGAACAAAGTAGAAGCCCTAGCTGGCTAAAGATGAGCCCCAACTCGCATGGCCAATAGTTTCTCTTACATGAGCTCGCATTACCAAATGTGAGCTCACGAGCTCGACGTCGCTGATCAAAGACCAATGGTGACCCCAAGACAAGAGTCCCAGCTCGTGGGACACAGCTTCTCACCTAGCTAAAAGCTCGTCGTGGGTGAACCTAAAGTAGGCACCCTCTCAAACCTAACTTGTGGGGCTAATCTACAAGAAGTAGCTTACAAGGGTCCACATGCAGAAAGCAGTCTACAAAAGCCATACTTGTCAAATGCATTTATTATTTAATGTAACATATTTACAACTTAGTAAATTACATTTGTAACCTCCCAACCTCTATAAAAGGGGGAGGAATAGATACATTAGGGGACCCCCTGACCTGAAGAATACATATTGTAACTTTGCAAAATTTTTTATAGAAATAAAATCATCCATGGACATAGGAATCCAAATAAAGGATTTTAGCTTAATCATGTTAAAATCTCTTGTGTTCATCTTATTCTTCCTCTTTCTTTTTGCTTTAGTTGTTCTCCTACTTTTCCACAACCTGATTGCAATTTAGGGATACAAGAACTGTTCAGGTTGACTGAGATTTGGGGCTTACCAAATTTCACCGTCAACAGTTTCTTTTTTAAAAAATTTATGCAAAGGTAATTAATTAAATAAAACTATTAATTAAGTGAATGATGAATGTTAATTCTAAAATTTTGCATAGCTGAAAGTTTGATTCCAAATATTCAAAGTTGGTGAAAGTAAAATCCAACCACTCAAAATTAAAGGAAATTATTTGCATTTTTTCTTAAAACAATAATCAAAATTTCACAAGAAAAGAACTTTTAAAACACCTAAATTCAAGAGAAGCATGAAGCCACCAATTATAATTAAGAAGTTAGGTAAAGCTATTTGTATTTGATTTGCAAAAAGTTGGTTACAAAAGGGACCCATCCTATCATAATGTCCCAAAACAATCAATCAATGGGACCCATATACATTTGTTTCCCATTACGTCTAAAAAGTGTTTGACAAATAGCTTTTTTTTATCAATCTTTAACTGATTTGAGTGGTTTTAGTGGATTAACCAATTTTATGATCATTATTTAAGTAATTTAGATATTTGGTAAAAAGCCTTTTTAATTAGTGAATCGAATCCAACGGCATAAGCAAAAATATTGGTTAGTAGAGTCAAATATTTACACAAGAAAATTTTAACATATAAAGTATAGTATGAAATTTTAAAAAAATTAATTTATATTACATATGTTACAATTTTTGTAAAAAAAAAATATTCATTATTAATTTAATGAAATATTGTGTTATGTAAGAGTTTATGATCAAATGGTTACGGAAAATTTATTAGGTAGTTGTTTCATGTGTCTTTATTGCCCTATTCTCTAGAGGTCATAAAAAGTGAAGACTCAAGAAAAAAAATAAATTCAATTGTTCTTATCATGGTTCTAAAATTGATAGTGTTAAATTAACAATATATGACTTTCAAAAATATATCAATATATTTTTTATTAAAATTATATAAATATAATTCTATATTAGAATTTTGAATAATAGTACTTTGAAAGCAATGTTTTAAAAATCAAATCAGACAATGAATTAAAAAAGCTATTGGATCATGGTTTGATTGGTTGAACAGATTAAACCAATGGTCAAACTGGATAATGTCATAAACATATATATTTTTATAAATTTATTAAAAAAATAAATAATAGATAACTTATATTATAAATATGAGTTCATATTTTATATAAAAATAAAAAACTAGAAGAAATTAAGTAAATTAATGAGTTTTTAATCAATTAAGTGTTAAATTTCTTCTCTTTTTTTTTGTTAATTTTCTTTGCTACATATAGGTTTATTGGACCAACTTAACAGAAAAAAAAAAAAGGAAGTCTAAAAATAAAAAATATTCTTACCAATTTTTAAAAAATCGAATCAATTTTCTGATTTTTCCTAGTTTTTGGCAGTTTAAACTGGTTCAAACTTATTCAACCACTAAAATAGTCTTTTGGTTCAACTCAAATCAAAAAACATAATAGCTAGCGATCAAATTGATTGAACCGTTTGATCTAGTCTGGATTCCAAAACAATGTTTGAAAGTGAATAGATCATCAAAATCAAAGTATAAAATCTATAGCCCATTAGAAAAAAGAAACAAAAGAGGGGTTGATATTTGTATATGTATAATAAAATATAAAAAAATATAGTACAATTAGCATATTTTTTAGGAAGTTAGTGGGGTCAATTAACCCTATTACTTTATATATGGCTCCATCATTGATTGGATCTCAATCTGCCAATTTGAAAAAAGATAGGGAACCTAACTTTTTGAAATAATGAATTTGCATTTAGTGTGGAAAAAGACACATTTACCCACGAATTATACAATTTTTGGGGCCTTTACTCTTGAAGTATGTATCTTATTTCTTAAAAGGAAACCTAATAAGAATAATAAATTATAATTATTTATTTCTTAAAGGAAAATTTAATAAACCAATAATTACAATGATCTATTATTAGAAGAAAATTTAATTTGATAAATAATATATTAAAATCTAAAATATTATTGAAGTAAAAAAATACTCAAATAACTCATAAAATATACTCATATCTTTATTTATCATTTTACATAAAAATATACTCATATCCTTATTTTTCATTTTATATGTAAACAGCTAATAATAAATAACTAATTTTATCAAACATCTTTATACAGATAGGTAATGCTGTCAACTAGTCATATAAAGCTAATACAATCAGCTATCAATTAACCACTAATATAATCAATTGATTGTTAAAAAGGGCCACAATTTAATGTAACATAAAAAATTGATCAAAAAATTATGATCACTATAATTGAATCCAACATGCATTTTAATATGATATCAAATATTATTACTAAATATTATTAACAACATGCATAAGGAAATTTTACTTTTTAACCCTTACTCTTATCTGGAATTATCTCTTCTTAGTGTGGTCATTTGTTAAAGCCATCTTATTTTGTATTATCATTATGTGATATATTCCTGTAACCAACACTATAGTACTGCACACATATATCTTGATAGTTTTGAATTATATATCTAACTCTAGCAGTGAAAGAGAATAAAGAATGTTACATTGTTCTCTTATGAATGGTTTTATATATCCTCTTGATACAACTTCCAAAAGATCATTTTATAAGTCACATTTTATGTATTTTTAGTTAGTGCAAATATGCCATAGTTTTTCTTAGTTAATCATTGCATATCTTCCAACCAAAAATTAATGTAGAAATTTTAGCACACAAAATAGTGTATAACTTAAATCTTGTTGTGCATTTAATATCAAAAGAAATGCCTCGTCACAAGTCTAGTTCTCTTTTCCAAAGAACTTGCAACCAAATTTAAAATTAACAACTTATAACAGTCTTTAAGTTTGAAAATAAGAAAATAATTTTCATAGTATATAATAATATAGCACCTTGTTTTATTTGAAATATATGAAAAGTAAATTATATTTGTCTAAATTAAAATTAAGCTGACATCTCTAATCATTGATGGTGGATTTCGGTTTCGCCTAAATCTGGCCAACGGAAGGGATTCTTTCAGAACCCAAGCTGTTTCCCGGTTATTGGGGTGGTGAGTGACGAGAGACCACGGGAGGAAGAAGGAGAAAGGTTGAAACATGAAGGTTTAATGTGATTCGGCTAAATCTGGGCGGCACTGAACCCTACATCCACAGAGATGTTTTATTAATCTGAAAGGGTTTTTACATAGCTTTAACTATGGTTTCTGACCTCTCTAGCTTGGTAGAGTTTCTGCTAATATCTTACACCTACCTTTACAATGGTTCCAACCCTCCATTTATAGAAGTATGGAGGGGTACAAATGGAATTGAATAAACTGCACATCTATTACATTAAACATTAAATGTACAAGATTGCCTAGAGCACTGTAAATTGGCTTCTACAAGTTGCTTTTTGTGTGTGGGGCCTGATGGTTGTATTTTGTAAAATGGCAGTGTAAGTTACCTGTTGGCCTTATGCTTGACCTCAGCAGGCTTCTAACTAGGTAAGACTTCATCCTAGTAAGCTGAAGCTTGTGCGTTGAGACTGCTACTAATTCACGACCTCGAGCTCGTTCAACCAATGAGCCCAGATCTTTGACGAGCTAGGGTTCCTTGCATAGTGACCTCGTGGTTTGGCGAGCTTGTCCCTTTTGCTAGACTTGGGCTTCTGTTAACCCACTTTATAGTGCCAAATTCCCTCTACAACACTAATAATATAGTAGCATCAATTACTATATTTATGGCTTTCTTTATGTATTAAGTGATTTATTACTCCTCTCATCACACACACACATATACACACGTAATATTACATTAACAATGAAATTATTTATTTCTTATATAAATGTTGACAATGAACTTTGTTTTAAAGCCTGCATATGGAGATAAAACTCATTTTATATTATTAAATACTTAAAATAAATAACAAACTAATAGTATTTGATTTTCCATCACATAATAATATGCTTAGATAACTTCTATAAATTCAGTCAATATAACAAAAAAATATATCAAATGCGTACTTTTAAATTAATAAAGCTAAAATTGAAGAAATTTATTGCCATGAATGGAAGTTTTTTTTTTCATTTTTAGTTCAATTAGTCAAAATATTACTTTGATGAGCTCATCAAATTTTAATAAATTTTATATTTGTTAATGTAAGTAATTTCATGCTATTAACTAAATCAAATTTTTAATTTGATTTTTGGATCATTGTTGGATATTTATAGGTTGATGAATCAGAATCTATATTATTTACAACTTGAATGTTTCATTGCTTTTGGTTGTAGACATGGTCATATACTTTTAAATTTTGTTAACTTATTTACGAACTTTAATCATATTTGATTTGGCTCAGGATTGTACTAATAACAACTAATTGTTTCCTTATAAAATATTTCTAGCTATTGAATAATCCATATAAATCAAAATTATATAAATGACATTTAACATGATAGTTTTTTTTTCCTAGAAAGAATAAAAGTGATTTTCAATAATATAAGTAAAATAATCATTCTTGATTTGTCTTAAGGAATGTATAAATATATGCAAAAGTTTCTCTTTCAAAAAATATTACATAAGATATATACCACTCTTATTATACCTGTATCATTTTTTTTAAAAAAAAAGAAGGCATGAGCCAATAAAACCTTACACATTAATGTTTTTTCTTTTTACCATTAGTAGTTAGATAGGAATAAGATCAAGACAACTTTAAATAAAGACATTGACCTTAAAAGAATAGGCTCAACCCACTTGAAATCAAAAGCACAAAATGGCAACATAAATCAAGTTTATATCAATAAAGGATGCCAATAAGAAATCACCTAACACTAATTATTTAAAATAATTTTTATTTGTTCCCTTATTAACCTCAAAGAATATGAAAAGGCTTCTATGGTAATAATACAATTACTTGACATGGAAAATTTGTTAGTATGATCCATTAGCATCATGCTACAATAAAACTCAAGCTTTCTACCATTCAAGCAATAAAAATCCACTACAATCGTATTCATTAAATTATCTATTTGTTTACAGAATGCATAAAAATGATTTGATCTTTAAAAGAGGTACAAATAAATTTCTTCAATTTATAGGCATTTATAAAAACTCAAAACATAAGATCACAAATCGTAATTCAAATTCAAGCTAAAATCAACATTAGGAAGGAAAATGTACACACACATAATTGTAATGCTTACAGAATTTCTTTTATCAGCTCTCATCAACAAATAACTCTATACCTACTTTCAAGTTAAGGAACAGACAACTAAAAACTTGTATAAAATTATCTATGGAGCAATATAAACAATAAGAGGGACAACAACTATTGTGATATAGATTCAATTAAGATTTATATTTCAGAATTAAGATAATAAGATAATGATCATAGGATAAGAAAATAGAGTTCAAATGTCACTACAACATTTTCTGTCTTTGGCAACGGCTGAAAACCGTTGCCTAAAGCTTCAAAACCGTTGCCTAAATCTTTTGGCAACGG
>JANHAO010021667.1:0-12447 GCA_026873985.1 Saraca asoca
TTGCTATGGTGACCACAAGCTTTCGTTGCAAAAGGAGCTAGACTAAAGGTTAGTTTTGCTTTCCTTCTTCTTAGATTTGATCTAGGATGTTATATAACAATGGGATCTTTGGGATGGTATGGTTTGGCCAAAGCAAGGGTTTTGCAAAAAAAAATTTTGAAATTTTGCCCTCTTTGGTTGCACCAAACCTATCACATGTAGCACTACGCCTGATCTTAAGCTTATAATTGTAGGCCAGGTAAAACAACAACCATATGGAACTAGGTTACTAATGACCTCGCACGTGCTGGCCATGAGGAGTTGGTCTTGGAAACTCAGTACATAGCAACCATATGGCCTTAAGTCCCATCTAGAGTTCACGTAACACTGGACAAAAGTGATCACTAAAAAGGAGACAAATTGCCCAAGCTACAGCTGGGGGCCTTTCCGAAACTTAACATGTGCAAATGATCCCACTCCATTAGTTAAGCTCGCTTAGACCAATAGCAATATATCCCTTTGGTCAGACCAATGGATTCGAGTGGAACTTATAGCTCGCAAAGGTGAATGGAGCCAAAAACCCCATGGGGACATCTAAAAGTAAGACTTTTATACTTCAGCTCGCATTACTGATTCTCATGTCTATTTGTAGGATTTTGGAAAAATCTTCAAAACAAAAACAATACACAAAAAGAGAAATAAAGTGCTCTAGCTCAAAACTCTTACGTGGAAATATGTTCGAGGCGTGCAATGACATAGAACCCTTGCACAAAACAATCTCATCTAAGATGAACCACAACACAAAACCATTGTGTGAGACCATGTCCAAAAAGTGCTAAGGCACTAAACGTTTGCATGGAAATGAGGCAGATTCAAGAGACCCGATAACTCTGCATCTAAGAAGTGCAAACAAAGAGGCCCTCACCTGATGATTGAGGTATGCTTAGTCGAGTTCGAGGAACAACCCTAAAATCCTGAGGATCAAGGTTCATCCGATCAGGATAAGGAGTAGCTAATCCCTAACCTCACCTAACAATTGAGGTCCACTTGGTTAGGTCTGAGGCCCTCACCCGACGATCGAGGTATGCCCGGCCGGGTTTGAGGAACAAAACTAAAATCCTGATGATTGAGGTTCACCCAATTAGGACAAGGGGTAGTGTTATATGTGAAATTCGATCCTAAACGGATCCTTGAGCAGCTCAAAAATGATGAGGAAACTGGCCCAAGGAAATGGTCAAATCGTTATGACCTTAGGATACTTTGCGAGGCAATCTCCATAGCTCAGGCTCGCAGGCTATTGAGGAAACTCGGTATTAACTCCATTGCTCACGAGCGGGCAAGTGACCTGGCCGATGAAGCGTAACCAGTGACCTAAAGGCCTGATAGAAGACTAAGTCACGTCCTGCTTTAACAAACAAATGGGGTCCCACCTTAAACTTGGTGTTTCTCTCATCGCTCTTCCCTTCTTCTTCAATTATTCTTCTGTCTTATCACATTTGAACCAGATAAAGGTCAGAGATCCCAAAGAATCCCCCCATTGGCCAGAGTTTGGGCCATTACCAAAATTTGACGTCAACATTTTGGCACCGTCTGTGGGAATCTCACCTATTCTGGTTCATTCCTGCTACAATGGCCAAGAGAAGAGTTACCAGAGCCTTAAATGCACAATGCCATACTCCAGATGGTCATGTTTTGACAACGGACTCATCTGCTACTCCCATCGCTAGAGTAGCCATTGGTGCCCTTTGAGCCAGTTCGATGCAGTCGATTCTCGCCACTAATGGCATCGTCAGACCCCAACCTGGCTCTAGTGGCAAGAGAAACTCGAGCCCATGATGGGAGAGTTGGCTAAAACAATCATGACACTGGTGCAGGCACAAGCCCAGAATGTGCAAGTACGGGCTGAAGCCATCGTACCTGAGGTTGAACATTCTGGTAAAGTTAACCAAGAGCAAACTTTGCATTGCCACCCACATGGCCAGGACAACAAGCTAAACCATAGAGTTTATAGCCAAGGGCTAGGGGGCTTGGATGTCATGGTGGAAGGCCTCATTCAAAGAGTCAAACATTTGGAGGAGCACCCCCAAGCTCGAAATGACTAAAGCCGCCCTGTGGAACGAACTCCTTTCTCTAGGGAAATCATGGAGGAACCTATCCCAAGTAAACTCAAAGTTCCAGCCATCCTGCTATATGATAGAAACAATTACCCATATAACCATCTAGACTTACTCAATATCTAGATGGATCTTCAAGCTTACAGCCTCTCGATTAGGTGTTGCGTGCCTTTGGGCGAAGTCCTTCCAATGTGGTTCAGGAGCCTCCTAACTCACAGTATTGGCAGTTGTGAAGGATGTCAGGAGAAATTCCTAAACCAGTACCCGATGCTGAAAAAGTAGCTCTCACCCTATGTCATCTTGCCATAATCTTCCAGGGGAAGCAAGAAATGCTGAAAGATTATATTGCTTGCTTCAGGAGCGAGGTCAACAATATTGAGAAACCCTCAGATGAAGCTGTTCTGACTACCATCTCGATGGGTCTCTGCAGGGATGGAAATCTATTCAAAAGTTTGTACAAATCCCTAGTCGGTAACCTGGGTAAATTTTATGTATGGGCTGCGAAACAAATCAGGTGGGATGAGACTTTCAGCTTGTAGAAAACTGAAAGCTTAGTTTAGAGCAAGAAAAGAAGTGCCCACAGGAGTGGAAATGACAACCCCAGGTGCTAGCTCTCCAAAAAGAGTAAAGATGAATGACCCCTATTCCAAAGTCACCACAGCACTTACAGCATCTTGTCAGACACCCAGGATAAGATCTTTGCCATGGAAAGGGACAAAGAGGACTTCAGAAAGCCTTCACCCTTGAAGACTCCTAGAAAGTCCAGACTCAACCGGGGAAAATTCTGTGCATATCACAACATGTTCGGGCACGTCACTTCGGAATGCTGGGCATTGTGAGATGCTATCAAGGACCTCATCAAAAGAGGTCATTTGCATGACTATGTTGTGCAGCCTTCCAGGTAGCGGTATAGAGCATCTTGGCGGGACGTCGAGCAAGAGTAATCCCCTACTATTAGGATGATCTTTTGAGCTCTTGTACTTATTTGTAAATTGTATAAACATTTTGAATACCATTACTGATATTAAGTTTCCTTCTATCATGTTAGCGACATCCGTAGTCTGCACGTAGTTAACATATAGCAAGCCTTATGAAAGGCTTCACAGTCTGACCCTTTACTCAGTTGAGACCCCCCGGAGCTTGATCCAAAGAGAAATTGATGAACATTGCCAGTTGAGCTACGGGCTTGCTGAGGTGTGGAGACACTAAAAATACCTACTTATTTAGGCACAAGATCGCCTCGACCATAAGATCGATCACCTTTTATTTGGGCATAAGATCGCCCTCGGCCACAAGATCGGCCATCTTTTTTGGGCATAAGATTGCCCCAACCATAAGATCGACTATCCTTTTTGAGCACAAGATCACCCCGACCACAAGATCGATCACTTTTTATTTGGGCACAAGATCACCCTGGCCACAAGATCGGCCATCCTTTTTAGGCACAAGATCACCCCGAGCATAAGATCGCTCACTTATCAATTTCGTAACTCTCATGCGAACTCAATTAAGTCGTAACTCTCATGCGCACTTATCTATTTGGCCACGAGATTGGCCCGAGCATAAGATCGCTCACTTATCAATTTTACAGCTCTTATGTGAACTCAATTAAGTTGTAGCTCTTATGCGCACTTATCTATTTGGCCACGAGATCAGCCTGAGCACAAGATTACTCATGTATCAATTTCGCAGCTCTCATGCGAACTCAATTAAGTCACAGCTCTCATGCGCACTTATCTATTTGGCCATCAGATCAGCCTGAGCATAAGATTGCTCATGTATCAATTTTGCAGCTCTCATGCAAACTTAATTAAGTCACCACTCTCATACGCACTTATCTATTCGGCCACGAGATCGGCCCAAGCACGAGATTGCTCACTTATTAGTTTCATAGCTTTCATGTGAACTTATTCCCGTACATATTAACTTATCTATTTATTTTTCCATAGGATCGGCCCGAGCATGAGATCACTTACAACTCATGCCATTTTTTGTATAGGTTGCTCAAATGGTTCAAACCAAAACGTTTGCCAAAGAAAGTGACAATAACAAACAGAAATTGCATAAAAGTAATTTTATTCATTAAAAGACCTCAACAAGGCAGGATTACATCTCAGAGCTCTAAATATAGACTAAACCAAATATAAAGGGAAAAACCTATGACTAAGGACCGACCTTGTGGAGTCGTATCTCAGGTTATTAAGGATCGCATGCTGCGACTTTCTTCTTCCATTGCATAACCAGTGGCAGTGCTGCATCCTTTCATCTCTGACCACCTGCACCTCCTAGAGAAAGCACATTAGGAAGTCGCAGAAGCTTGGCCAGTCAAACAATTATCTCACGATGAAGCTAGGAGGACACAATCTGGGATCCATGTGAGATCCTTCCATGTTATCGGGGAAGATAAGTCTTTCGAGTTGCATATGCAGTTGACCATACATGCTTCTGAGGGGGGCTGAAGCAAAAAAGGATTGTGTCTGCCTTATATAGAGCTAGGGGCATCTCTATTGAAGGATCTGGAACCATTTCCCCAATCGTCACCATTTATGGCCTCAGAAAAAGTTAAGTTGACTCAGCAATAGCCGTTGGACAAGTGACACAGGAAATGTGGTTTAATGTAGATGAAACGACAATCTTAGGTAAAGGTTAATAGTTTAGAAATCGAAGAGTTTCAACTCCCGGCTCGTAGATCGAGTTGAGAGTTGGGGCTAATGTTATATGTGAAATTCAGTCCTGAACGGACCCTCGAGCAGCTCAAAAATGACAAGAAAATCAACCCAAGGAAATGGTCAGGTCACTACGACCTTAGGACACTTCACGAGGCAATCTTCGTAGCTCAGGCTCGTAGGCTGTTGAGCAAGCTCGGTCTTAACTCCATTGCTCACGAGTGAGTAAGTGATCTGGTCGATGAAGCATAACTAACAACCTGAAGGCCTGATAGAAGACTAAGTCACGTCCTGCCCCAATGGAAAAATGGGGTCCCATCTATAGAAGATAGCTTACAATAGCCAAAAGCATAAAGTCTGTTCTACATATTCTATCTTGTACATTAAATACTGATGTAATAGATTTACTGCATATGTAATTACCATTGTAGCCTACTCCCCCCCATAAATAAGAGAAATGAGCCCCTTTGAGAAGAGAGAGACTTTTTGTGTAGAAGCTCTGCCAAAATGAAGAGCAGACATTGTAACTTTGCTAAGATACCATTATAATAACATACTACCGTGGATGTAGGGTCCGGAACATCCAGATTTGGCTGAACCACATTAAACTTGGTACTTCTCTCTCTACTCTTCCCTTCTTCTTCGATTATTCTTCTGTCTTATCATATTTGAACCAGATAAAGGTTAGTTATCCCAAAGAATCCCCCCGTTGGCCAGAGTTTGGACCATTATTAAAATCTGACATCAACGGTAGCCAATTCTTAACCTCACTTGACGATTGAGGTCTACCAGATTGGGTACGAGGAATCCACCTGATGATCAAGGTTCGCTCGATCAGGTGCGAAAATCTCTCCTAACTATTGAGGTTCACCCAATCAGGATTAATAGACAATCGCGACCCTACTTAACGATCGAGATCTGCCTATCCAAGTTCAAGGGACAAAGTCATGACTTCACCTAGCGACCGAGGTTTGTTGGCTAGGTTTAAGAAACAAAAAACTCACCTAACGATTGAGGTTCACCTGATCGGGTTTGGGAGACAAGACTAAAATCTCACTCCCAAGAAATGCTGGCCACACGCCAAATTCTTGCATAAACTAAAGCACACATCTATACAACCTAATCAAGTGTTCAAATCTTGTGCTCTTCGAAGAACATTAGTATGTCTGATTGGGCATCAAACTCCGCATATTTTCTGAACAAATTTCCAAGGAAATCCAAGAATGGGCACACTTAATAATCTTGCGTAGAGGCTCCTAATATTGAAAGACGAGTTTTACCTAATATGAAAGGGCACAAGATCGCCCTTACTCTGGCACGGGATCACCAGCGTCATTCAAGGTTTGGCATGAGTTCACCAGTGTCACTCCTATAGTCGCAACTTGCATGCGACCCATTGTTCACAGCTTTCATACGATGAATCAATCACAGCTTGCATATGACTCATTACTCGTGGCTCTCATGCGACCTTATAAAGAGACTCATTCATGAAACATTCGGCTGTGGAAGCTTGGATAAACCAAGTAAGTCACTCTGAAGCAAATTATGAGACAGATTTATTAGCTATTAGTCCAAGAAGCACACTAAAAGCTGGGGGGGCTTATGTTGATAGTGATTTTTGACTTGTAAAAAAGACAAGCTAGCAGACCAACTCCCCCAAGCGAGCCAAACTAGCCAATAGACCAGCGAACAACACGCTGCTCAAATCCTTTGCACTGCTCAGTATAGCTTTTGTACTTTATTATTATTATTATTATTATTATTATTATTAAGGCTACCATTATAATATTTAAGAGGACCATGGTAATCACTCCAAGTAAGAGGAAAAATAGAGGAAATAACTACTGTAAAAAAGAGAGCTCTCTGATCCTCCTCCAATGGAAGGGATGGTGACTCCCTTTTTCTATAAAAAATACATTCAAATCAATAAAATTTCGCTGTGGACGTAGGGTCTAGTACTATTCAAATTTGGCTGAACCACATTAAAAAATCTTATGTTCTTATTATTCTTCATCTTCTTCTTGTTGTCTGCTTTTATTTACTATATTTTCAATCAGATTGCAGCTTGAGGATAGAGAACAATTTGGTTGACTGAGATTTGGGGCCCTTAAAACCAAATTTCACCATCAACAAATTTTATTTTAATGTAACTTTAAATAATTATTGTTTCATATTAGATCATTTTTATTTAATAAACATTTATTATATAATTAGTTAAAATAGTCTTATTTATTTCAAAATATTTATTGATTTTGCTTAAATTATATTATATATCTCATTAAAAAAAATAATAGTAATTAAGATATTTCTATTTTTATATAATTATGACATGAAAATTTAAACAAATAAATTTAGAATTGCCTGCAAATTACTTGAATTTCATACTATTAATTCTTCCCTAATGATGTAAAAATATTTATATATAATATATTATGTTAAATATTTTATTATATATATTTATAAATATGAAAATATTTCAAACGGTTTAATCATCTTATTTGAGTGGTTAAACTAATCTAACCTTAATCCAATCACCTTGCTAGATGATAATCGGATTGTATATAAATTTTTAATGCTCCAATTTATAAATATATATATATATATGCATTGACTATTAACAAAATATTTGTCTTTTTACATATACAAAATAGAAATCAATTTAAGAAATGAAGAATACAGTATTTAATGTGTGTGTATATATATATCAACTAACTCTATGCCAACTTTGTCATTAGTAATTGCATTAGAGTATAATGAAAAGAATAAAAATTAAATTGATTAAAATGTTAACATAACCAAAATCAAATATTTTAAATTATGACGAGCAAAATCATCTAATTTATAGTTTAAGAAAGTTAAAATTACATTTAAGCCTTATTTCTAAGGATATGATTCCTTACACACTTAACAAAATGTGTATGCATATAAAACTTGCCAGTTTTATAATTTTTTTATACTTTTCATAACTTTCTCATAAAAAATTATTTTTTTCTCAAAAAATTATGTATTTTTGAAAAATTTTTGTTCTGTAATTCTGATTGGATTTAAAATTTTGAGTTTATTTTTACCTACGAAGCTATTCAAAATAATAAAAATTTATTAAATATTATAAAAATGTTAAAAAATCATTCGATTTATTAGTTTTTCATAAAAACCAAAAAAGAAAAGGAGAGAGAGTGCAAAGAAAAGCATCACCATTTTTTTCAATAGTAATGATACTGATAACATGTGTGTCCTGCGAAAACACGGCAACTTCACCTTGAAACGGTTCTCTTTTATGCAAAGAAGGGTTTTTCTCTACAAGAAAAATCTTCAAGGTTTGAAGGTTATTTAATTTATGCTTATATGTAATTTTTTTTCTTAATATATAAATTTATTGTATATAGTTATCTGCGATAACAAATTGAATGAAGTTAGTCCTCTGGGTCGAAGTGAATGCTTTTATAAAATTAGATGGTAAATCTATAGAAAAAAATTTTAGGGACTAGAATAAAATTTGCGTAAAAGATAAAAAATTAAATGTTAATGGTCGATTTTGATAATCGGTCAACTGAAAGTTTTAGAGACCAAACTACTATGAAAGGCGTAAAGAAACAAGAAAACAACAATAGCAAGAGAAAAGAAGAATAAGACGAACACAAGAAGTTTTTGACGTGGTTTAGTTAAAGTCAGTGTAATCCCTACGTCCACAGTAATTGTATTTTGCTTTTGTACAGTTGTTTTACTGTTCAAAGTAGCAGAACAGGAATGCAAATGTTCACTCATTATTTTGACAGAATTTCTGCATATATTTTTCTTACTCTCTCCCATTACAATAATTTTCCTTCCTATTTATAAAAGTAAAGAGGATTATAAGTATAATTTGATAAATTACAAATATGTTTACTCAATTGTATAAGGCAATAAATGCTAGATGGGCAATAAATACCGAATAAATCACTGTCGAATTGTTGGTGGCTAATGTGTTGGTTGAGAATATATGCATCTAGATACTGACTGGTCTTCGAAATTCGATACTCATTCTTGAAGGAGCTCACTCAGTGGCTTGAGCTCGTCTTGCGACCTAAGTTCACACTGGTGAGCTGCTTGTAAGTCCAGTGACCTCGCTTTGGAAGGTGCTTGGTTTGTCTGCCAGACCAATCCATTGGACCTTTGCCAGCCTATTCTGTCTTGATCCAAATATACCCACAATACCAAATTTATATTTTGACCTTTTATATAATATTATTTTAATTTTATCTCAAATCAATGTTCAAATTAAAAAATATTATATCATTATATGTATCTTATATATATAATTTATATTTGAAAAGTATATTGTATGGCAATTTTAAAACTTATTGATTAGATAATAGTTAATTTTGGATTAATGTAAAATTGTATGAATATAATTTACATAATAAATAGATTAAATCAAGTTATTTCAATTTTATCTCAAATCAATGTTAAAATTAAAAAATATTATATCATTATATGTATCTTACATGCATAATTTATATTTAAAAAATATATTTTACGTCAATTTTAAAATTTATTGATTAGATAGTAATTAATTTCAAATTAATATAAAATTATGTGAATATAACTTACATGATACATAGATTAAATCTAATCATGGATTTTGTAAAAATTTTATTCTACAAAATATTAATAATGATATAAGAAATTTTTTTCTCATGTGAATGTCAATGAATAACTATTATTTGTGTATATATATATATATATAATGTTAAAAAAAAAAGATAAAACGTTTATATTTTAACTAATAAATCATTGTTTTAAAATCTGATCCGATTAATTGAATCGGTCCAAAGGACTCAAGTTGTCGGTAATAATCGGTCTCATTCCAATAGCCAATGAATAAACCGGTGGTTAAAACAAAGAAGAATGTAATAAATGGAAGTCCCAATATCCAATGGATGAACCGGTGGTTGCATTCAAAACAAAGAAGAATGTGATCAATGAAAGTTGACCTTAAGTCTTGACACTAAAATGACAAGCAATGAAATCAGCTAATTATCTTGCTTCCTTATTTTAAGCATCTAAATAACTACATTGTTAAACTTGGCCAAAATGATACTGTTGTTTTCTATTCAATTTTTATTTAGTATAAATAACTTAAAATGAAACATACAAAATTTTACATTTTAAAAAATATTGTTATATATGTCTAAAAAACCTTTAAGATATTTTAATTTATTAAAGGTACACTTACACATTTCTTATAAGTTATATGATTTTTATTTTAATGTAACTTTAAACAACTATTGTTTCATATTAGATCATTTTTATTTAATAAGTATTTATTATATAATTAGTTAAGATTGTCTCATTTATTTCAAAATATTTATTGATTTTACTTAAATTATATTATATATCTCATTAAAAAAAACATAAATAATAGTATCAAAATATATCTATTTTTATATAATGATGACATGAAAGTTTAAATAAATAAATTTCAAAGTACTTACAAATTATTTGAATTTTATATCATTAATTCTGTTGACGGTCGATTTTGATAATTAGTCAACAGAGGGTTCAAGAAATCGAGCTGTTAGTCTATCGATTGATACGTGCAAATAAGAAGTAAGATTTGAGTGAAGAGAGGAGAGAATAAGGAGGAGTTTTATCGTGATTCGGCCAAAGTCTGTATGACCCCTACGTCCACGGTGAGTATAACTCTTTTTCAATGGTGATTACAGCCCAGGATATAAGAGCTCTCTCTGTGTTACCACTGTTCACTCTTCTGTTTTTATTATATATTCTTCTCTGTCTCCTTTTTTGGCTTTCCCGTCCCATCTATCTATATGGGGATTACAATAGATAGTAATATTTTATTAGTATAGAACCATGATTACATATATAGCAAGCATTAAATGCTTGACGATAAATAATAAATGCTGGGTAAATCATTGTCGGGTCTTTGAGGGCTATGGACTGGTAGAGTGCTTTAGGCTACATTTGTTAGCCATTTAGTCGGTTCCCCAGGCATGGAGAAGAGCTCACCAACGTCCTCGTCAGCTGGAGCTCGTGATCACACGTCAAGTTGCTTGCTGCAAGGTCTCCAGCGACCTTGTCTAGGTTTGGGCCACACTTTTTCGTTCTGGGTTCCTGGCTTCCTAGGCTTCAATTAGCTTTCTTGTTTGTCCAAAGAATTCCTATAACAATAGCCTCCTAACTCGTAGCCTACCTTGCAAGCTGAGAGTTTCTGATGCACTTTTTAAGGAAAAGATACCACCCCTGCAACTTGATCTGCCCAATGATTGCCAGCACGTTCTTTGTTATGGTTGTTAATGGCTAATGGCATGAATCCTCTGGTCTTCGTGTAGCTTCACAGGCGTTCACACCTACTTCAGGTGCAATCAAGAGAGGAGTTCCCTCAATATGGTCAAATTGGCTCGAATTTTTTGCGTTACTTGCTATTTTTTTTAGGACAATAGGATGGATTTGATCAGGAGGTAAGCCAAGTCTTGGAGGCATTGCGTTTATGCACCAGGTGTGCCTAAGCTCATTGGTAGCGAGCTCTAGACGCTTAGTGCTTAAGCACCACATGTGCCCGAGCTAGTTGGTAGCGAGCTTTGGAGGTTTAGTGCTTATGCACCAGGTGCGCCCGATCTGCTAGGATGAGAGCTCTGGAGGCTTAGTGCTTATGCAACAGGTGTGCCCAAGCTAGTTGGTAGCGAGCTCTGGAAGCTTAGTGCTTACACACCAGGTATGCCCAATCTGCTAGGATGAGAGCTCTGGAGGCTTAGTGCTTATGCACCAAGTGTGCCTGAGCTAGTTGGTAACGAGCTCTGGAGGCTTAGTGCTTAGGCACCAAGTGTGCTCGAGCTACTAGGATGAGAGCTCTGGAGGCTTAGTGCTTATGCACCAGGTGTGCCCAAGCTAGTTGGTAGCAAGCTCTGGAGGCTTAGTGCTTATGCACCAAGTGTGCCCAAGTTGCTAGGATGAAAGCTCTGGAGGCTTAGTACTTACGTGCCAGGTGTGCCCGAGCTACTAGGATGAGAGCTCTTGAGGCTTAGTGCTTATGCACCAAGTGTGCCCGAGCTAGTTGATAGCGAGCTCTGGAGGCTTAGTGCTTATACACCAAGTGTGCCCGAGCTAGTTGGTAGCGAGCTCTGGAGGCTTAGTGCTTACGCACCATGTGTGCCCGAGCTGCTAGGATGAGAGCTCTAGAGGCTTAGTGCTTATGCCCTAGATGTGCTCGAGCTGCTAGGATGAGAGTTCTGGAGGCTTAGTACTTATGCACCAGGTGTGCCCGAGCTAGTTGGTAGCGAGCTCTAGAAGCTTAGTGCTTACACACCAGGAGCTACTAGGATGAGAGGCAAAGCATCTTTGCTTGATTTTAAGGATGAGGGTGGATGACCAGTCATACAGAGGTCAGCTATGCAGTTCGTCCTTTCATTTTTTCACCAGGAACTCGAAAAGTTGGTTCTTTGTGCGTTTCTTCGATTTCAGCAGCTAATGCAATGATTATTATGCTCAGCCGGTAAGCTTTATGTTGGTGTATGCCCTAGAAGCCAATCATGAGATGATTATTTGCATACATTATATTACGTTTAAATGGCAATTCAATTATTATATTTTTTGTTATGTCTACGCAATATAAATAAATATGATAATTGTCCCTAGAATAATTTGTTATTCTTAAAATGTCCCTAGTCAAGCATTATTGTGAACTGGGA
>JANHAO010021668.1:0-12449 GCA_026873985.1 Saraca asoca
CCATTTAAAATCACTCTCACAATCCCATAACCCTTTATAGGATTGATCAAATGGACTTCTCACCATGGGCTTCATATTAATTATGCATAAATCATAAATATGATCACAATATGCAATCTAAGATGAATATTCAACCTTTGGTATCCAAATCCACAGACCGCTTAGTCATAGATACAATAGAGCCCAATCAAATTATCTCTAGGGCACCTATATATGACTAACAATAGTTGGCTATGAGTTTATTTTGAGCGTCTCCATGCCTTGACTGAACTAGAGGTCACAGTTGGTAGTGAGTTTATTTTGAGCCTCTCTATGCCTCAACTGGACCAGAGGTCACAGTTGGCTATGAGTTTATTTTAAGTATCTCTATACCTCAACTGGACCAGAGGTCACAATTGGCTATGAGTTTATTTTAAGCGTCTCCACGCCTCAACTAGACCAGAGGTTATAGTTGACAAACATTGCATACACATGATGCTTGGGACAATTAACTGCATGCAAGCTCAGAAGGCCATGGGTACTCAATGATGAAGAGTAAATTGCATACATGCAAGTAAAAAATTACTTATAAGGAGTGCCAATTGGCAAATCAGGGCTTCTTTTAACAAAAACAAAGAGGAAAGCTCATGCACTAGCTTTTAAATGTTATTATAAAATGGTTCTCATTGTGAAGGCTTACTCTCAATTGGGATACCCTTACCGGGTTTGTTGCCCCACAAGTTACACCACGTACTCTCTTAGATAGCCTCTCTTAATCAAGTCCTCAATCGCATCTCTGAGTGCCTGGCAATTCAAAGTTCTGTGCCCAACCTCATTGTGATAAGCACAAAACTCTTCTCTGTTCCATCACCTATAGGGAACTTTAGAAGGTGTGGGTCTCGCAAAGTCCTCTCTATCCCTTTCAGCTATGTATATCCCATCCTAAGTATCAGATAGAATACTATAAGTGTCATGGTGACCTAGGTGCTGAGGTCATTTGTCTCTAGTCTTTTTAACAAGCTGGAAATTGGAGCTAACCTTTCCTTTTCCATAACTGCTCCTCTTCCTATTTTGATCAGAGCTGCCCGCCTCAGACTTCTTTGAATTGAAGGTCTCCTCCTACCTAATTTGTTTGGCGACTCACTCGTAGAACTTGCCCAGGTTGCTCATAGGATACTTATAAATGTTCTTGTATAACTTCCCATATTTGTGAAGTTTTGCAGAGATGGTTGTCAAGACACACTCATCTGAGGGATTATCCACATTATTGACCTCGTATCTAAATCGGGTGATGTAGTCTTTTAGTGACTCATCTTTTCATTAGAAGATCATAGTGAGTTGACAAGGTGGCGTGAGCTACCTTTTCACTACTCTATATTGGTCGATAAACTTCTTCTAGCATTGTTCTCGGCTACCTATGCTATAAGTTAGGAGGTTTCTGAACTATGCCTGAGGCTAACTTCCTAGTGTAGCCAGGAAGACATGGCATTTAACTAGAGAATCAACCATTTGTAAATCCATTTGAATATTGAATGTGTCCAAATAGTCATAAGGATCAGTGTCCCAATTGTATGGTGGAGTCATGGAAACTTTGAGCTTGAAAGGAAGGGGCTATGCTTCAATCTCTATAGAGAATGACAACCTTTCCTTATAGTGAGCTCAATCATTTGGAGCTCAAAGATGTTCCTCCAACTAGTTCACCTTCTAAAATAACTCTTCTACAAGTGGATCCCATGCCTTAGATCGTTAGTCGGAAAGTGGTTGGCTCCCTTAACTCTCTTGGTCACAATAATAGTAACTTGAAGTTTGTTTTTATGAGCAGTGACCTAAAGAAACTTCTTGATTGGCTCTGCTTGAACATCCAGCTTGCTGCTACTAGTGAACATTTTTGGGTGTAACAACCTCAGCTTGCCTTTGCACACCCGAAACTTATACTTGTACTAGCACTGTGACTACTTTAGTCAATTCTCCCATCATATTTTTCAGTCTCTCCTAGCATTGATGTCGAGTTTGTACTTTATCAGTGCCATTGACAGTAGTAGTAGGTTGGAAAAAGCCGGTTGGGGGCAAGCTAGCAGCAACACCTATGATAGGAGTAGTGGAAAAGTCTATTATAGATACATGACCTTTTGGCTAATCAACTGGAACGTTTGAAGCTCTTATGGCTCTTCTTCTCGCCATTGAAACTGCATAGAAAATCAATCAGGATACGAGAAATCAACTAGAAAATAGATGAGTCCCCATAGATGATGCCAAAATGTTGATGGTGGAATTTTGTTTGGTCCAAATCCAGCTAGAAGAGTTCTAAGGACTTAAACTGTAATCCAGTTAAGCAAACAAAGGATGGAGAAATAAAGAGGAAGAACGACAAAAGCGCAGAAGGATTTTTAACATGGTTCGGCTAAAACTAGATAGCACCGGTCCCCATGTTCACAATAATATTTTATTGCTTTGGTGAAAATCTCGCAGAGTTACAGTACATCAATTCAAAATTATTTACAGTGATCTCCCTCCTCTTATTTATAGAGGCTAGGAGGTTATAAGTGTAATTTCATAATTTGTATTTCTGTCACATCAAATAATGAATATATAAGATAGCTTAGAACACTATAAAATGACTTCTGTAGGTTACTTTTTGTAGATAGGCCCTACATGCTATTTCTTGCAAATTGGCCCTACAAATTTAGTTTGAGAAAGGTGCCTGCTTCAGGTCTACTTTTGATGAGCCCTTTGCTAATGAGATGCTGCGTCCTATGAGCTAGGACTTCTGATTTGAGGTCATCTTTAACTCATGACCTCAAGTTCATATTTGGCAAGCTATCGGCCATATGCACTGGAGCTCATTTTTTAGTGAGCCAGTACTTCTATTGAGTAACCTTCACTCTTTACTAACTGAGCCTCTTAGTAGGACTCGCTTGTAGGGCTTTTGCTAGCCCACTTAGTATCAAAATCCACCCATAACACCAAGATATAACCTTAAACTCAAAACTCTAGCCCTGAGGAGTTTGCACTATTCTAGAAACCATCAAGAGAAGACTTTTCTTGTGCCTCCATCTGGCTCTCCTCTAGTGGCACATAAACCTATTACTATATTAGTGAGGTTGAAAAAATTATAGGAAATGGTACATAATACACCAGGTATAGAGGTGGAATTGGATAGTGGAGGCCTTTTGCATGTTAAGACAGGTCACACCATAAAATGTAGATTGAATGAAGGACAAATCTCTGATAATTCCACTAATTTGGTATGAGGTCAACTACAAAATCAACTTAGGGAGAAGTCTCATATTTGCACATCTACCTCCCAAGGCTCGTGTTTGTCAGGGAAGTAGCTATTGGACCTTGCCTCCTTTAAAGATTTTGAATGGGTTATCCTTTCAACAGGTGCCCTAGGCCTTAGCCTTGCACAAAAAACATTTCTAACCTTGCTTCAAAATAAGAGGATATTGAGGCTGAGGGAGCCCATTTCATATATAAGTGTTAGCAATCCAGAACCTTCTTTCCATATGCAAGATGCCTTAATATTTTTAACATCTCTTAGCCTTGTTGACATATAACTGCAATACATAATTAAAAACTCACAATATTATCGAGTTAAGCTTTCAAATGATGAAGAATAAACTGAAAAGGAGCTTAGTACAGTTATTCTTCCCATTTGTGCCTTCTTGAAGAAAGTGGATAAGATTTCTATAGGTTTGAAATGACTTACCATAAATAGGAAAGTTGATTTCATTGAGAATTCTAGTTCAAAAAAGCAAAAAATATCTCCTATAAGGAAAAAAAACTCAGAGGCAATATGCCTCGCCACAAAAGTAAAGGTCCAAAACATGCTAATTCTAATGGGGCCTCAGGGTAGGAGTCATATGTACACATTCGCATTGGCCAAATCATTATAGATGAGGATTTAACTAAGATACAAGCATTGGTTTCACTAGAAAAGGGCAATAGTGGCTAGCTTGGAACAACCATATAACATCAGTAAGTACAATCTCATGGAATTGTCAAAGCATGGGGCATGCCTTGATAGTGTGAGCCCTCACAAAGCTTGTTTGTGAATATAAGCCTTAATTAATTTTCCTTTTGGAAACGAAGCACATGTCAATTGACCTTTCCAATATTCAATTCTTATGTGGTTTTTTGAACATTTTCTATATTAACCTTATTAAAAGAAGTGGTGACCTATATTTGTGGTGGAATGAATAAGTTGATTACGTTATTTCTGAAAGTAATTAGCACTTCATTGATACATAGGTAAGTCTATTGAAAGATAGAACTAGGCTTAGGTTGCTATGAATATGGGCTCCCATTATCTATAACAAACATCTTTAATTATGGAATATGATGAAATCTTAGGCTACCACCAACTATGATCTATGGCTTTAGCTTAACAACTTTAATGATATTTCTTTAAACTTGGAAAAATTAGGGGGAGGTTCTTAAAGGCATATTTTAACATACAAGCCTTTTAGGACCTTATATCCTCTTACCAAATGATAGATATGGAATTTCAAGGGAATATGTGTACCTAGAGTAACAAAGAACATGCAATAATGCTTAGATAAAAACTATTAGAACCCAGCCTAAAGGATTTTGTTCTTTAATTTCTAGGTTTACTCTTTACTAGTAGTGGGATCTAACCACTCATTGATCTTTGTAAGCTAGTTTCCTGAGAAGACCTTTAAATTTGAACTCCTTTGAACTGGTAAACCCTCTTATGAATAGACCATTTTGGATAATTATACCTTTGAAACTGATCCAAGTTCTACTTGTTCGTTGAAGGACAAACTCATTGCTTGCAATAAGGCCATGCTTAGTTGGAGCAAGTTTGTCTTTTCAAATAATGCCAAGGCTATCGAGAAGCTCTTATGTCAAATTATGAATCTTCAAGATCTTCCTTAATCCCCCTCAATACTTGACAAAAGAATGAATTTAATTGTTGAACTTGATAAGTCATGGTATCAAGAAGAAATTTACTGGCTCTAATGATCTAGGATCAAGCGGGTCCTTAAAAGTGATCAAAATACCTAATTTTTACATAGCACCGCCATTCAGAGATGCAAGAGGAATAAGATTCAACACCTCACAGGTTTTTCAGGTTTATGGTTGGAGAATGAACCCTTATTCGTGTAACTATCAACAAGTACTTCAAATCTCTCTTTACATTTAGATTTCAAATGTAACCTTGAAATCTTTTCTATTTTAGACCCAATTATTTCTAAGGATATGAATGCATTACTTATTGCTCCAGTGAGTAATAATGAAATTCATTCAGCTTGCTTTATAGTTAGGAGAGCTTAAAGTCTCAGGACCTAATGGCTATTTAGGTGTATTCTATCACAAGTACTGGAGCATCATTAGCACTTTCATTTGTTAAGCTGTGAAAGATTTCTCTGGTTGACCATTCATCCTTCCTTTCAAGAAACTAATCTAGTGATGATTCCCAAAATCGAAGCTCCTAAAGATATAAACTACTTTAAACCCATTAGCCTTTGCAACTTTTGTTACAAAATCATTTCTAAGTTAATTGCTAGTAAACTCAAGTTGCTTCCTTCCCTTTGTGTTTCAAAATTTCATAATGCCTTTTTGTCTGGTAAACAATTCCAAGATAACCTCTTGGCGGCCCATCAAATCTTTCATTATCTAAAAAATAAAAGAATAAGTTGAAAAACTTATATTGCAATGAAAGTAGATATGAACAAAGCCTATAATTGTCTTGACTGGACCTTTCTTGAGAATGTGATGCTTAAATTGGGATTTTATTCTCAATGGGTTAATTTGGTCATATAGTATGTGCAAGCTATGAAGTTCAACATCCTTCTTGGTGGTACCATTATTAACTATTTTTCTCCTTCAAGGGGCCTGAGGTAAGGGGATCCGCTCTCCCCTTAACTATTTTTTCTCTCAATTGAGGTATTATCAAAACTCTTTCAAAAGGCTAAAAGGGATGGCTCCTTAAAAGGATTGAGAATAGCTAGGCATGCCCCTTTTTTATCCCATTTGTTTTTCTCTAATGACTCTATTCTTTTTGGATGTAGCCATCTTTAATGTTGAAGCTTTGAAAATCATTCTAGATGAATATAATAAAGCTTTTGGGCGGCAGGTAAATCTTTAAAAATTAATCATTTTCTTTAGTCCCAATGTTGTGCCTTAGGCTATTAAGTCTTGGACTCAAACTTTGAGTATAACAGTTGTAAATAATCCTATAAATATCTTAGCCTTCCTATAATTTGGGGCAAGTCCAAGAAATGGGCCCTAGAATTCATAAATGATAAAGTGAATATGAACTTTAGGGATGAAAGCAAAAATTCCTTTCCTCTGCCCTGAAAAGAAGTCCTTAATAAGCCTATGGTTATGATAATTCCAACTTACTCCATGAGCTACTTCAAATTCCCTCTATCCTTTGCTAACAGATTGAACATGAAATTGCTCAATTCTGGTGGACTAGGAATGGTAGAGATAGGAATATACACTAGAAATCTTGGCAGTACCTTATTTCTAAGAAGAAGCATGGAGGCTTTGATTTTGTGATCTAGACCTATTCAATAATGCCTTACTAGCTAAGCAAGTATAGAGAGCTCTTCAATGTTCACAAGCTCTTTATTTTAAGATTTTTAAGGCTAAGTATTTCCTAGATAGTAATTTGCTTGCTACATATAAGGGTAGTAGAACTTCATGGGGCTGGAGTAGCTTCAAAGAAAGGCAAGGAAGTTTTTTTGAAAGATGTTTGCTGATGTGTTTCAGAAAGCAATAAAATTAATGTTTGGAAAGACTCTTAGATCCTAGACCTCTTTAGTCACAAACTTTTTGCTCTAGCTTCAAGTTTTGATTCATAAGTTCTATCTATTTCTTAAATAATTAACCAAGATAGTAGAATTTAGGATCTATCTCCAATCATTCAATATTTATCTCCTTTCAAAGCTTAGGCTATAAAGAAAATCTATATTCTTGACAGTCATACCTCTGATTCCCTGATATGGAACTTCAATGCAAATGGCCACTATATTATGAAATCCAGTTATAATCTTCTCTACTTTATGCAAGTTTCCATTTCAAGTCAGGCTTCTTCTTCCTATACTATCTATCTTTTTGCCCTGTGGTCTCTTGTTGGCACCTAAAAACTCCTTCTAAAGTGAAACATTTCATTTGGAAGGTCATTTCTAGTGTTTTGCCTACAATAAATGATTTATTCTAGATAAAGCTTACTAACTCCCCTTTGTGTCATATCTGTGGGAATCAGCCTGAAATAGTTCTTTATTACATTCTTGGTTATTGATGGACCTTTAAAGTCTGGTTCTATAGACTTCTATATCTTAGATCTCTTATTGAGAATTACTTTTCCTTTAGAGAATAGCTCTAGTCCCTTTGTTGCTTGCTTGATTAGAATGTAGCCTCTAAGGAAAATAGCCTTACCCTCATAACTACTCATGCTTAGCAAATTTGAAAGTCAAGGAATGAAAGTTAGTTTCATAAGAATCCCCTAATCCTTATTTGGTGATTGCTTAGAGCTTTTCTAATATTAAGGTTATTACTAACTCAAACAAGCAAATGGTCTGCCCCTCTTCTAATCCTGCCACTGACTCCTACTCTCTCATGCTTCTTAAAAATCAATGTTGATGGTTCCTTTATGGGATTAGATTCTAAGGCTACTGCTGTAGTTCTAGCCAGGAACCATCTTGGGCACTTAATTATAGGAAATGTTTGTGATATTGATGTTTCTTTGCCAGATGAGGCAGAAGCTTTTACCATTAAAGATAAGATTGCTCTTGAGTCTATGTTGGATTGTGCTTTTGTGATCATTAGTCTAATGCTCAGGATCTCATTAAAGCTACTCAAAGTGGTAAGTCTCCTTTAAATTGGAAATTGCAACATCTTGTCACTAATATTAGGAAGGCTTTTCTATCCATGAATCACTATTTTGTAGCTTTTGCTCCTAGATTTTGTGACAATATAGCTAATTAACTTGCTAAAGCTTTTCATGGGGTATGTGTTCTCTAGATTGGGTTATTCCTTACCCCTCCTCTTTCTATTCCTATTCTAGATGCTTCCTTCTTACCCTATAGGCTTATGCTTGTTTCCCATATTTCATGGCAAAAAAAAAAAAAAAATTAGGAACACAAATTTCCTAATGTTAATCATTTATTATTTTTCATAACATATGTTTGGTATGGTCAATAATAGAATGACATTCTATTACATTTTCATATTAGGTATAACAAGATATTATGGAAATGAAAAGGAAAAAAGGATTTAAGTACAATAATACCCTTATAACAAAAATAAAAGAAAACATCTATTTAAAATAAAAAAAATACCACAAAAAATCATACAATTCTCGACGAATTTGTTTGTCAAAAATTTCCGTCGGAAATTCAATCAAAATTAAAAGGTCATTGATTACTGATTATCATAATTTGTCGAAAATTTGTTATACATTAATATTTGTCAAAAAAACAGCATAAACTTTTAAAAAAATTTGCTCACTACTTTTGACGAAACTTAATGTATGATGGATTTTTTTACGAAAAAATCCATCAACAATTTGAAGAACCTTTAAATTGCTAAGCGGCTGATCTATCACTCAATTGCTTTTTCTTTTGCTTCCTGTCTTATATTAAAGCTCTTTGTTGCTTTTCCAGCTTGATTCTTATACTTTTAAGGTATTTTTCATAAATTTAAACTGATTAAATTATTCTAACTGTTTTGTTTTATACTTTTTACTGATAGTTTTTGTTTAATTATTACGTGTTTCATAATTTAATTAACTTTTATTATTTTGCTTTATGTAGTTTTGGGCTTCATTTTGTATACGAGTTTTTTTGGCACTTTTCTTACTTAGACAATGAGATTAGTATATATTTATAATTATTAGTTGATTAATTATTAACAATTTTCATGTAAGAGCTAATTTTTAATTATTAGTTATATTTTCTTATACGTTTGAATTAAAATTGACAAACTATATTTGTATATTATATTTAGAAATTATATATATTTTTAATTAAATTATGTAGAATTAAGTAATTGGATGACATACTTAATAATATTGATATTACTTTAGGAACTACATATATTTTGAATTAGAACTTATTTTTATTTTAGAAATTATATATATATATATTGATTTTGTTAATTTTTGAAATTAGTAGGTATCTTATAAATATTAAGTATTAATTTTGTAAATAGGTTTAGCCATTATTTATTATTTATTAACTAGGAAAAAATATAATAATGAAACTATTTACGAAATATGAAAATTTCATAAATACTTTCCCCTATATATTTCCATAAATATGTAGTAATTTTTTCTATTTCAATTAACTTTAAAAAATAGAATATGAAAATTCTAAAACATCATAAGTAGATTTATGCATGATTGACTTCTTTTAGGACATAGTGGATATAGAATGAATTTTTTTAATAGGGTGGAAGAACTTATCGATTTTATAAAAATTTAGCCAATTTATTTATGTGATGGTTAAATAAGATATCTGTGCTCTAAATATAAATGCAAAAAATTCTTACCTCTTGATGAAGTTAAAAGTCACTACAACAAAATTTTCATTTTCCAACATCATTTCCGACCACCAAATAATTCCGTTAGAAGCACGTTAGAAATGATGTTGGAAAATGAAAAATATTGTATAGAAATGTTTTTGACGTCTAAAAACATAAAAAAAAAATGATGTGCAAGTTTTCCACACCCTAGTTCATTGGAAAATGGATACCAAATTTTTTTAAAAAAATTTGAAAAATTTATTTTTTTTCCCACGTCTTAGAAGCCATCGAAAATGCCACATCATTACATGATGTGGCATTTTCGACATCCTTGAACGTCAAAAAATTGTCAAAAAAATCAAGTTTTTGAAATTTTGATTTTTAAATAGGTTTTATTTTCTAACGTCCTTGCCCATCAGAAAAGTATCACACAACATTTTTCTGATGAATAAGGACATTCCAACGGATAAGGATGTGACACTTTTTTATGGATAAAGACGTTTCGACAGATAAGATGTCAAAAATCTATCAAACAAAAAAAGTTTTTGGTTTTAAATTGAGCAGTCTCCTTTTTCATTCATTTATAGAGTCGCAGAAGAAAATTTTAAATTGTTAGCCCAAAGAAGAAAATTTTAATATTTTCTTCATTCATTTAAATTTTTTTTTCATTCACTTGCAAGTTTCTGGTTTTAGATCAAGCAATCCCCTTTTTCATTCTTTCTTTTTGTTTTCTCATATTTCTATTGTTTTTATGATCCTAATCGCTCAAATAGGGCAAGCAAACTACCTTGCAATTCTAATCACGTGTATTTCTACACTTACCAAAGGTTTGCACCTTCGGGCGAGTAAAATCAAATTTTGAACTAAATTTGATCTAGTCAAATTGAAGCCTTCAAATTTAAATCTCACGATTCTACTCAAATGTGTTATGTTGAACTTGCGATCAAGCTTGCAAGCATGATCACACATCTAATTTTTCTATTTATTCATCATTATTGAATGTTCTTTTCTGTTTATTCATCATTAGTCTATATTTATGCTACTAATCTCAATTTTTATTTTTTTAGTATTAACATTTACATATTTTGTTATATGTACAAGTTAACTCATCAAATGTAATCCACTATAGTGATCATTGTCCTATTTTAAATATACTTGTACTTTTAGAAAATCATGTTATAAAGGAAAAATTGTCATTTTTATTAATTAGCATAACCATTAGAAAAAGCTAGGATAAGTCTTTGTTGATTAGTTTAATTTGAATCCAAATGGGTGAGTGCTCAAATCATCAGAAGTGGATGTATAATAGATTTCTTGATGATGATGGTGGATATACATGAGTTTCTGAGTGATGTTGAAAGCTTTATTTCTTATGTGATGCAACAACCAAGCTATCAAAAAGATAGTATAATTAAATGTCTGTGTAAAAAACATAAAAACAAGAGATTTTATCCTATAGATAATGTGAAAATTTGTCTTTACAAATGTGGGTTTATCAATAATTATTGGTATTGGACTAATCATAATGAGGTTGATCCAAAAATGTTTAGGTGCGAAGGAGTTTAGTTTAATACTGGGGGAGTATGTGATATAGGGCCATCTAATAAGTTTGAGCATATGATATTTAATGTTAATCATTCGTACTTTGGAGAGAACTTTCAATCTAACCAAGATGAATCCCTAAATGAAGAATCTAAAAGGTTTTATGATATGTTAAAAACCACCTAACAACCATTGTGGCCAGGGTGTAACAATCATACTGAGTTGTCAAGGACAATGAGAATGCTAAGTATCAAATCAAACTTTAATCAGTGACAAAGATGCTTTGACCAAATCATGTAACTTTGTATAGAGTCACCTCCATCCAATAATCTTATTTCATCTAACTTATATAAAGCCAAAAAATTAGTTCAGAAACCTAGCCTAGCATGCAAAAAAATTATTATGTGAATAGTTATATGATTTACTATAAAGATGGTATCAATGCAAGACAATGTAAGATTTGTGTTGCTCCCCATTATAAATAGTGTAGGCCTAGTAAGGGTAAAAAGAAAGAAGTATTATTTAAAAAATTTTATTATATGCCACTTATTTTGAGACTTCAAAGATTATATACATCAGTGAAATTAGCACCATACATGAAGTGGCACTATAAGCATTATACAACAGATAGAGTAATGTACCATCCATCGGATGGAGAAACATATATGCACTTTGATCGTACATATCACCAGTATGTTGCTAAGCCTAGAAATGTCATGCTGGGCCTATGTTTAGATGGATTTACACCATATAGTCAATTTATTGCGCCATATTCATATTAACCAGTAATTATCATTCCTTACAATCTTCCTTCAGAAATGTGCAATACTCCTTCATATATGTTTTTGACATTAATCATTCCAAGATATAATAATCCTAAAAGTAGAATTGATATTTTTTTACGACCCTTGATTGATGAGTTACTATTGTTGTGAAATGAAGGTGTATTAACATATGACATCTCCACCAAGCAAAATTTTGTCATGCTAGCAAATTTGATGTGGACAATTAATGACTTTTTAGCATATAAGATGATGTCTGGATGGATAATAGTTGGGAAGTTAGGTTGTTCAATATGCATGGAACAAACTAATGCATTCACATTGAAAAATGGAAGAAAGTAATCATGGTTTGATTGTCATCGAATGTATTTGAGTCCTGATCTTTCCTTTAAAGGGAATAAAGATTCCTTTATAAAAAATAAAGTAGAGCGATCAATTCTAGATGCCTCTTCCATATTATTGTCCATGGATGCAACCTCCTCCAGGACAACAGCCAATTACGGAATAAGTTGATAGGATCCCTTTTTTTTCACCCTATGCCGTCCCTGTGTGGCAGTATGGGGGCAAAAAAAGGAAAGAGAGGGATGGGGTTTCTCTCGCTTTTGGCATAGCGGGCCCCCAGCGGGAGGCCCGCACGACGGGCTATTAGCT
>JANHAO010021669.1:0-12437 GCA_026873985.1 Saraca asoca
TGAGACCCGGTGAGTAATCCTAGATCATCAGATTTATTTTCTAGTAACTCTACAGTCGATTTTTCAAGATATTGTGTTAAATGCTCTAAAATAATATAGTTTGTTTAATAGCCTCCACAGGCTCACCAGTAACATTCCAGCTCCGACCGAGCTGGGTACTAATATTTTAGACTCTAATGAGCAATCATAGAACAAAAGATTTATTTCATAGTAATCGGTTTGATAGTTGTCAAGTTATTTATGTATAAGGTTAAATATGGGTAGTGAATAAAAAGGGGAAACTATTATGATGAATTCCTGACAATTTGTAGGATCTGTATTGCTTGATTTCTATGAAAAATCTAATCTGAATGTGAGATGGTAATTGTTGATGGCTGTATTCTGATTGTTGTAGCCTGAGTGGCTGTATTTGGGTTGACCGTGTTATAGACTGTTGACTGTTGTGAAAGATTTGCGTGTGGGGTGATTACAGTAATTGTCAATGTAGTAGTTCGATACGTTTTGTATAAAGTGTGAAACTGGTTAGATTCTATAAGTTTATACTTGGAAGTGAATGGATAATCTCATCTTAGAGATGTTATTTTGTATTAAAATAGTCTTATAAAATAAAAAGGTAGTAACTTCCATAATTTGAAATACCGATGATGAGTTTATTCTGAGGTATTCTTACTCTCTCTATACACACAAATATATATATATATATAAATGATATACTTCTATATCAATAACTATAAAAATTGGATTCCTTGGAAACCTAATGGTAATCAGGTAATATCTGTAATCTGTAAACAGTCTTTAAGGTTGGGTAATACCAAAAGAACAGCCAGTATGGCTGGAAAATACAGTGAATAGTCAGTGAAAGTCAGTAAAAGCCCAAGGGGTGGTAATGAAACATATTGAAATGCCATGATCACCAGTAAGAGTTTCATTGGAATCCAGGTGTTAATAATCTAATGTAAGATATATATATCTATTGTATAATGTACTTAATATAAATAATACTACTAAGGATCCAATGGTAATTCCTGGGCAACCCGCAAGTACACTTGTGTAATATCTATTCTGTAGGAACAATAAGGGGGTGATCTGAATTGGTGTAATATGGTTAGATATGGAGATTTGTTCTGGTTCCCTGATTGAATCCCTTTGGTTCCAAAACCATTGGTTATTCACAGGAAACTCTCAGGTGCACTTGTGACCATCCGATGTCTGTTGGAGTGATAAGGAAGAGGGTGAAATAAAATGAAATATCTGTCTGGCGTTGTGGATGGAAAAGGAGGAAAATCTGATCGATTCTGATTACTTTTGGAATTATCTGGATCCAATCAGCATTCTGTAAATAAAAAGAAATACATTCTGAAATACAAAGAAATAGAATAACAAAAGCATTAGTAATGGATAACAATAATAAGTACATATCATATTTCTAATACGTAATATAATGAATGTAGTTTGGGCCACCATGTAATTGTTTCCTGCTACGTATATGGCCCATATGATTTGTCTATGGATATATTGTATGAAATTGTAATATTTATTGTCTTATAATTGTAATTAAATTCTGGATGCCCAGTGGCTGAAACTATCTAGCCTGGGCCACTGCATGTATATCTGTTATTTGTTTATCAGGTTCTGTTGGGCGTGTGGCCCTATTATGTAATAAGGCCTTGAGCCTCGATGTCCAAATTTTAGGGGAAACTCTGTCGAATTTTGGGCAGGAATGAAAGAAAATTAAAGGTCAAAATGTATGGTTAGGCTTGTAGGAGGTCTCTTACGGGCGATCTTCTATGTCGGTCACGAACCTGGGAATTGGGTCTTAACATATCCTATCTCGTGAAGTAGTGGATCATGAAGCCGTTGCGTTAAACCTTGGCAAGATAGTTAACGAGCTGACCAAAGCAAGTATCAATCTAGATGTGGCCCTCAAATGCACTGAACGGGCAGTGCGGTGGGCCGAGATTGCGGAGTAGCAAGCTAGATTGGCAGAGCAACAAGCCAGGGAAGCTGAGTGGGAAGCTGAGATCACTATGAAGGAGTCAAAAGCGGCCAAAAAGGAAGTTGCTCTCAGGGAAGAGGAGGTTGCTAAGGTCAAAATGGAGACTGCCTTACTAGTTACAGAAGCAGTAGAGAAGGCAAAGTCTAAGACCAGCGTCACCTTCTATTACACCCTATGGGAATAACATCCGGAATTGGACTTCTCCTTTTTCGGCAAAGAAGCTCTTAAGGCTGTGGAACACTTCAAGAAAAGGGCTACTAAGGTAAGGTCTTACAAGAAGAGGATAAGCCTTGAAGCTAAAATTCCTCCCACTAAGGGTGCCACTGAAAAGGAGAGTGGTTCGTATGTCACGGAAGTCATTAGTGACCAAGTAGTGGATGTTCTTGGAGCTCCTCTAGCTAATCGTTTGCCTCAAGAAGGCCCAGCTTCTACAACTCCAGTTCCTTAGGCTATAACTTTTTTTGTAACTTTGTATTTTTTTCTTTCGAACTTTGAAGTGAATCTTTGGACTTTGTATGAACGAACTTTGTTAAAGTAAACACTGAATAAATTCTCATTTGCTTCTCCTCAGTTTCCATGCTCGAATACATGAAACTTAATAAACTTGTTAAAGATAAGTACTCAGTAAACTACTTCAGTTAATATTGTTCATATAATACATTACTTACTTTTTATGTGAGACTTTGTTGTGACTTTTATTCAGAAACAAATACAAATATAAAAATTCAAAGAATTACTTAAATGTTTGCACTTATTTCTAAATAATTTTTATAAATATTAGGGGTCTTTATTGATAGTAACGGTGAAGATGCTTGATATTCCAACCTCGAGGAAATTCTACTCCATTCATATCAGTGAAGTGGTAAACTCCATTGCTAATGACTTTCTTGATGAGGTACGGGCCTTCCCAGTTTGGTCTGAGGGTCCCCTCATTAGCTTTACAGGCTCCCAGAAGGATAAGACGAAGAATAAAGTCGCTAGGCTTGTAGCTTCAAGCTTGAACCTTTCGGTTATAGTACTTTACGACTGGCTGCTAGTAGGTTATGACCTTGAAGCGAGCTCTTTCTCTAGTCTTCTCTACAAGATTTAGATTCATGGCGAGTAGTTGATCGTTGTCTTCTAAATTAAAAGTAATCTTTCATTGTGACGCTACCTCAAGTTCCACAAGGATCATCACTTCACATTTGTATACCATTAAGAAGGGGGTCTCTCCTGTGGTATTGCAAGGTGTGGTTCTGTAGGCCTAAAGCACATTCGATAGCTCATCTACCCATGCCCCCTTCTTGGCCTCCAATTTTTCCTTCAAGATTTATTTGATGATCTTGTTGACGGCTTCAACTTGCCTATTAGCCTGTGGATGGTCTACGATTGATAAGCTTTTTGTGATCTTGAGGTTGTCGCAAAACTTGATGAACTGCTTATTATTAAATTAGGTCCCGTTGTCAGTCACAATCTGCTAAGGGACTCCAAATCTGCAAATGATATTATTCTATATGAATCTCTCAATCTTTGCATATGAGATCTCTACGAGCTTCTTTGCCTCTGTCTATTTGATAAAGTAGTCTACAGCCACTATCACATATTTGCAATTTCCACAAGCTATAGGAAGTGGTCCAATTAAGTCCATGCCCCAAATTGCAAAGGGCCATGGACTAATCATTTGCCACAGGTAGGCTGGTGGGGCTCGTGGGATCTTCATAAATCTTTGACATTTATTGCACCTTTTGATGAGCTCGACAACATCCTACTTAATCATGGGCTAATAGAATCCCTGTCGGAGAGCTTTTTGGGCCAAAGATAGCCTCTCAGTATGATTTTCACAATGGCCTGCATGGATCTCCTCCAGGATGGTGTCACAATCATTGCCATCAATGCATCTTAATAGTGGGGTTGTGAACCCTCTATTGTATAGTGCATCGTCACAAACGTAATATCTGGCCACTCGAGCTTGCAATCACTGTGCTTCGAGCTTGTCCTCTGATAACCTGCCATCTTGTAATTGGGCCCATATATGAGTCTTGGACCGTGGTGATTGTCATTACAATGTCCCCTTACTTTATGCTTGGGGACGAGAGGAATTCCACTGGGAGTGTCCCTAAGAAGTCAATATCTTCGGTCGTAGCTAGGTGAGCCAAAGCATCAGTATACATGTTTTAGGCTTGCGATATTTGATTGACCTTATACTGTTGAAAGGAGTTTAATAATTCTTGGACTTTTGGGGGACAAAGGGTCATTTTTTACCCTTAAACATAGTATTCTCCCCTTACATGATAGACGACGAGTTGTGAATTGCTAAAAATCTTCAACTTTTCAACTCGCACCTCCTTCACTAGTCGCAGCCTAACTAATAGTGCTTCATACTCATCCTTATTGTTGGTGGCCAAGAAACCTAATGTCAAAGCACAGAGGATTTTATGCCCTTTTGGACTAATGAGAAGTTACCCTGCCCCCGCCTTTTGTTCGCTTGATGGCCAATCAACATATACTTTCCACCATGGAGCTTCTGAAGTTTCTACCTCCTCTGGCATGGGCCTGATGAATTTCACAATGAAGTCTGTCAGAGCTTACCCTTTGATTGTCAGTTTAGGCTTATATTCAATATCAAACTAGGTTAGCTCCATTGCCCATTTGAGTAGCCGACCTGAAGCATCCGTCTTTTGTAAACCTTATATAAAAGGGAATTGCATAAGCACTTCTATTCTATGTCCCTGAAAGTAGGGTTGTAGCTTTCTTGATGCAATTACAAGGTAGTAGGCGAGTTTCTCCATGGGTGAGTATCTTGTTTCAACGTCCAGCAATCTCTTACTCACATAATAAATAAGGAACTAGGCTCTACCTTCTTCTCACATCAAAGCTGCACTCAGGGCTTATTGGGATATTCCTAAGTAAATAATTAGTTTCTTGCCCTCCATTGGCTTGGACAAGAGTAGAGCTTGTCCGAGGTATTCTTTGAGCTGTTGGAAGGTGACCTTACATTGTTGCGTCCATTCAAATTTCTTTACCTTTTTTAGGACATTGAAGAAGGGAACGCACTTATCTGTTGTCTTAAAAATGAATTTGCTGAGTGCTGCGACCTGGCCATTTAAGCTCTGCACGTCTTAAGCTCTGGTGGGGGATCTCATATCAAGGAGAGCTCTAATTTTCTTAGGATTTGCTTTGATCCCCTAACTATTTACCATGAAGCCGAAGAACTTTGACGAAGTGACCTTAAATGTGTATTTATGCGGGTTTAACTTTATTTAATATTCCTCAGGATTTGAAACATTTGTCCCAGGTCACGAACGTGATTTGTGACCCATTCAAATTTCACTAATATGTCATCCACGTACACCTTCATTATTTTTCCTATTTGGTCTTTGAACATCAAGTTTACTAACTAGTGATAGGTCACTCTTGCATTCTTTAGCCCGAAGGGCATAACTTTGTAGCAATACAATCCATGGTCAGTGATGAATTAGGTGTGTTCTTCATCTTGTACGGTCATAGGAATCTAATTGTATCCCGTGTAAGCATCCATGAAGTTGAGGAGTTGATGTCCTGCTGTCACATCCATGAGCTAGTCAATTCTGGGTAGAGGGAAGCTATCTTTTGGGCATGCCTTATTAAGATCTATGAAGTCAATACAGGTTTTCCATTCCCTATTCTTTTTTTTTTTTACTAACACAAGATTGACTACCCAGGTCAGGTAATGGGCTTCTCGGATAAATTTGTTGGCTAAAAGCTTATCCACGTTCTCCTTTAAAGCTACATACCGTTTAGCAATCTTGGGCCTTCACTTTTGGTGGACCAGCTTATAATGAAGGTCTATGTTTAATCTATATGACATGACCTTTGGGTCAATTCCAGTCATGTCTTCATGATTCTAGGCGAAGACATCAAGGTTTGATTTAAGAAATTTAGTCAGCTCCGTCTTTACATCTGGGAGAAATTTTTTCCTACTTTGAGGCATCTTTCAGAATCTATCTCATTGACCCAAACATCCTTGAGCTTTTCTACTGGATCGATCATCTTTTCGGCATCTACTTTATGAGGGTCCAGGTCGTGGTTGACCACAATTGAGCCCGCAGGTCATGACTCCCTTCTAGAAACCATGTCAATTTTCTTCCCTCTTGCCCCTATTTTAACCACATTTTTGTAACATCACCTGGCCACTTGTTGTTCTCCTCATACACATCCAACTCCATTTAGGGTTGGAAACTTGATGGTGAATGTTTTGGGTGATATGGCCATGTTTAGTCAATCATTATTGGTCACCCCTACACCACATTGTATGCTGATAGAGAATCAATGATTAGAAAATCAACAAGGGTTATGGCCTGGCAGTCCGAATCTCTAAGGGTAATTAGAAGTCTAATTTGCCCCACGGGTACTACTGCATCTCCCGTGAAGCCAAAAGGAGGTTTTAAAGAAGGGTGAAGCTAGTTAGAATTTATTCCTATCTGGTTAAAGCACTATTTGTACATCACATTTATCAAGCTACCTATGTCAACCATGATTCTCTGCACCTCATTATTACTAATTCTGGCTCGAATGACCAGTGTGTCATTGTGCAGAGAATGTATTCCTCAGGTATCTTTGCTGGTAAAAATGATGCAATTAGAATTAGTCCTAACCTTTTTCACTAGCCCTCCAGCTTCATCATGCTTCACAAGTAGAACATGACTTACCTCTTGCACATATCGCTCGTGTGACCTCTTTGACGTTCTGGCAACATAGGGTCTGCTATGAATGGTGAATATGATTCTGACTAAAGGTGCCTCCTCGCTGTCAAGGGTTTGCTAATGGTAATGTTAATACTATTAGGGCCATATAGGTCGATGTCCTGAGGGTGGCACCATATAATCCCACAAGTGACCTCTCTTAATGAGGTCCTTGATAGCATCTTTAAGCGACCAACAATCTGAAGTATTATTCTCAACTTCGTTGTGATAGTCACAAAATTTATTCCTGTTTCTTCGCCCAAGGGGGCTTTCATGGGCCTGGGTCTCCCAAAGTCCTCGTTGTCCCCTCTATTGTGAAAATTCTTTCTAGGGTATCCAACAGAATGTTATAGCTGTCGTAGCGACCCTAGCGTAGTGGTCACTCACCCCTGGCCTTCTTCATGTCCTAGCCATCAGAACCCCCCTTTAACCTCCCTTACTGCTCCCACCATTATTCCTCTTCTTGCCCCAACTGGAGTCACCCACCTCATCTCTCTAATTGGGTTTCTTCATATCGAAAGTCTCCTTCCACCTTATTTCTTTGGTGGCTCGATCATAAAACTCACCCAAGTCTTTTACCAGAGACTTGTATATGCTCTTGTGGAGCTTGCATCCTTACGGAGCCCAGCCAAGATGACTATAAGGATGCTCTCATTTGAAGGGTTCTTGGCATTGTAGATCTCATGTCTAAACTAAGCAATGCAATCCTTCAATGATTCATTTGTTCGTTGAAAAACCATTGCGAGGCGGTAGGATAGTGTGAGCTACCTCTTCAACACCTTATACTAGTTGAGGAATTTTATTTAGCATTCATACCAACTATGAATGCTATAGGCAGGAAGACTCTTGATCCATGTCCTGGGTATTTCCCCAAGTACCACAGGGAAAACGTGGCATTTGACCAATGGGTTTGTAGTTTGGAGGTCCATTTGGACATTAAACGCATCCAAATGATTGTATGGGTCAGTATGCCCATTGTATGGCAGGATATTATGGACTTTAAATCTTCATGGAAAAGGTTTTGTTTCGATCTCTCGGGTAAACAGCATCTTCTCCTTGTAACTATATTGGCTGTTCTAAGCCACAGGTCTTTTTTCTAGTTACTTCACCCTCTGGAGCAACTCGTCCATCACTGGGTCCTGAGTCTCAGATCGTTGATTAGTGGTGCAATGGCTTCTATCATCCTCCTAATTACTGGAATGATGATCTAAGGTTTTATGCTTTCTGCTATGTCCTTAACTCGGTGAGTAGTGATTTGATCTGCGCTCTCAATCAGTCCCACTTGAGCTTCTTTCTTGGTGCGAGCTCTAAGGTCACTGATCATCTTTTTTCTAGCTGCTTCACTTTCTGGAGCAACTCGTCCATCACTGGGTCCTGAGTCTCAAACCGTCGATTAGTGGTGTGATGGCTTCTGTCATCCTTCTAATTATAGGAATGGCAATCTAAGGTTTTGTGCTTTCTGCTATGTCCTTAACTCAGTGAGTAGTGATTTGATCTGCGTTCTTAATCAATTCCACTTAAGCTTCTTTCTTAGTGCGAGCTATTAGGTCACTGATCATCTTTTTCATCATCATCACAGACTCGATGGATTTCTGACCTCAACCGTGAGTTGGACAAATGGATAGAGCCATCTCATTAATGTTCTTCTCTACCAAGCTTCTCATGTCGAGCTCCTGGTTGTTGAGGCTCTCCTCTAGGCACAATAACTTGGGTTTTTCTTTAGGCACCTAAGACTTGTGCTTGAGCCAAAGTTCTAACCATATAAGTTAACTCCTTCACCGTATTTTCAAGCACCTCTTGGTGTTGGTGCGATACTTGCACTATATCATTTCTAAAAATGACAAATTGATGGGGAGTGAAAGGTGCCATGCTAAGAGCAGTACCTATTGTGGGGGCAACAGAAACGCCTAGAGCTAGGAGGACAGAGCCTTTTGTTGATAGCACTTCTTCTTGTTGTTGTACCTGACCTTCTGGCTGGCTAGCGACAGTGTTAGAGCTTTTAGTTATTCTTCCCCTTGCCATTACATCTTTGTAGCAAATCATAGAAAGAAAGAAAACAATCTAGGGCCCCCCTTCTATAACCAAAATGTTAATGGTAAAATTTGATTTAGTGAACCCAAATCTTAGTCAAACCAAATAGTTCTCCAACACCCCAAACTGCAAGCTGGTAATAGAAGTTGTAATAGGAAAGAGATAGTGAGAAGGAGGAAGAGCGATGGGTATAGAAGCTTTTTATCGTGATTCAGCTAAAGCCAGCATGGCCCCTACGTCCACAATGGTTTGTATTTTCTATTATACGGTGGTTTCTCTGTGTATTTCAACAGAGTTACAATATCAAAGCTCTCTCACTATATAAATGCTCTCTCGTTGTTTCAACAGAGTGTCTACATGCGATTTTTTTACTTCTCCTTTGTTACAATAAGCCTCTCTCCCCATTTATAGAAGAAAGGAAGGTTACAAGTGTAATTTGACAAATTACAAAATGATTATTTCCATTGCATCGGGCAATAAATGTTAGGCATCGGACAATAAATGTTAAGCAAATCATTATCAGACTGTTGGGGGCTAACTTGTGGGTTGGGAATACGTGCCTCCTACTGCTAACTAGACTTCTGTATCTATGCTCAGCTCGTTAGCTTAGCGACCTGAGTTCACGTAGGGCAATCTGCTGACCATGGGAATTGGTCCATTATTGGATTCATTCAAAATGAGTCTCTTGAAAGATGGCTGAGATGTTGTGCTTTGTTCAGCAAGCTGGAGTCCTCCTTAACGAGTTGGGTTCCCGCTTCGACCTTGTCTTACGTCCTCAACGAGTTGGGATCAATCCCAACAAGCTAGAATTTCCATCTTGGTATCATCTTGCATCCCAGGCTCACGAATGGCGAGCTGGTATCCCTGCTGAACGACCTCAGTTTTATAGATAATCTGGGCCTCTTCTGGCTGAACTCGTCTTCCGTTGGACTTTCGCTAGCCCAATTGGCATTATCTAGAAAATACCCACAATAGATTTAATTTCATTTTTAAAATATTTTTATTAAAAGATCAATATATGTAATTAAATCAAATTTTTTTTATCAAAAGCTTGACTTCGAAAAATTAAATATGTAATTAAATCAAATTTCTATATTAAAGATTTAACTTAATTTTTAAGATATATTAATTAGAGAATATATACTTATTTAATATAAAATATATTTTTACCGAAAATCTAATATAATCTTTATCGTTTAAGGATTAAAATAGAGACACATTAACAAACTAAATTGTTATATCAAATTTCACTAATAATAAAATTGATTTAATATAAAAATTAGAAAATATATATATTTAATATAAAATATGTTTTCAAAAAAAAAATTAATGTAACTCTTACCTTTTCGAAATCAAAATGATGATTTTTTCTTTAATTTTTGTTTAATGATTAGGCATCTTAGTAGGACAAAACTCCCGAGGTATTCCCAGAGTTGATATGAATTCTGATATAAAATATATGGGATCACATTTGCTTGTGAATTGTGTCTCTCTTTTGCCTATCATTTAGGCATCTATCCGTGTATTTGTGCTGAGCACAAAGTATATCTTATTTTCTCTTGATTTTTGCATTTCTTTCTGCTCCCCATGACATGCAGGTGGTTGAAGTAGAGCCACATGGGCCCTTTTTTGTCTGCCACTCATTTCTTTGCTTGTGCCTTATTTGGAATTGATATTTATTATAAGAAAAAATAAATATTAGGTCAAAAATACAGAAACCTCACAAGAGATAGTTAACCCTCAATTGTATGTTATGTAATTTGAACCAAGGTACCATCAAGTAGAACCTAGAAATGCTAGATATGTTAAAAAGGGGAGATGATATATGAAAGATGTTCAAGAAACGGCTCAATAATTGATTTTGGTTGGCACCTGTATAATATAATGATATTTGATATTATTTTTAAAATTTGTGTTGAGATTTTAACTTAAATTTTATTTTTATAAAATAAAATAATTTTTATTTATATCTTTATCTTATTTAAATTTAGATTTTAATTAGATAATAACTTTAATCAAGGTAAGTATATTTTATTATTTAATATTACAAATAAATTAGACTTATCATTTGATAAAAAATTTAGATTATAAATACTTGAGTTATATAAATTTTATTCAAGGGATAAGAGAAAATTTGTTTTTGTAATCCTCTTTATGATTACTTGATATTTTACAATTTATTATTACTCTTTTGATGAAATTATTTATATTAAAAATAAAAAGTATATATATCATTAATGAGAAGATATATCATCGATTAAAGGAATTGAGAGATATTTTTAATATATTTAATATGTAAATTTAAGAATTATTATATTATTTATATTTTTTTATTTTTATAATAAATTTATTGTTTTCTTCCACGAAATAGATTAAAAAGCAAACCACATTATATATTATATCTTATAATTTATACTTCTTTAATCTTAAACTTTATTACAACACTTTCGCAAAGTCGAATTTCCCAACAGTTTTCTCTATGAGTTCAAATACAATGGATTTCCATATTCCTTAACCGTGTACTGGTCCATCTCTTTCAAAGAAATTAGCATGCAGAACACTAACACACCATAGGAGGCTTTTAGAAAACTGAAAGTCTTCAGCTTTAGAATTATTTGTAATGCCATTATGACATGGCTGCATTTCTTTTGACTCTTGGAAAGTGAAGATAGGCATGCATGTCAAAGAAATTACCTCAGTTTGGCATGTTCCATGGAAAAGTATGCGTGTACAGCATCTCCAAAGCTATTTTGAACACAAATTCGTCACCCTCCAATGATGTTTAAGTTGAGTTAAGGGAAGTGGTTAGAGGGAATTAACTCCTGATGGCTATGGCTGATGTAGCTTTCACCGGTGGTCCTGCGTCTCTGAACACTCTGATAAATTCTAGTTAATGTTGTAGCTTTCTAATCACTGTTTAAAATTGACTACTACTTTTAAAGAAGCTCACGAGAGTGGAGTTGCAATAACTGGGGCTCCCGAAGATCTTTTGGTAGGTAAGCTATTACTACATAATGTTGAAAACTTAAAACGCTATCCACGACACAGCTATGTCCTATTTCAGTATGGACTCACTTATTTATCACAACAAGTATATAAAACAAATATAATATTTATCAGATATATGTTTTTTTGTGCCCCAAAAAAAATATACTTTTTTTTTCTTTGAAACGGTTTCAATACATCTTTAATACGATACTGACACAATTAAGTAAATATTTAAAATTATGTTTATAAAATTATTTAAAAAAAGAAAAAATTAACAAGTTTGTATTTCAGTTAAAAACTAATGAGAGAGATCAAAATTTTGATGATAATAAAGAAGGAGATAGTGGTGGTTAACACAACATTGAAATTGATCCATATATAATCATTTAATCTTTTGGGTATGTTTTATGTTTGTTATACATGGGAAATACCCTCGTCTGGACAAAGTCACCGAGTCCCCGAGGACCCAAATGCCAGTCCTCGCGTCCCAGCAAATAGTCCTCGAGAGCTCAGGCAAACAGCAACAAGCGCATCAGGCACCAAACCCTGTCCCGACTGCCTCGCTCGACCATGGTATGAAAGACCACGCCTCAGCAACTACGCAACTCTGCGATAACAGGCTCGGACGACAGATTAGCGACCGCTCCTTTTACGCTCGCCCCCTCGTTGCAGCAAGCCTAAAACGGCTTCCCCGAGAAGCTCTCGCTTGAGACAGCAAAGCA
>JANHAO010021670.1:0-12433 GCA_026873985.1 Saraca asoca
TTATTATGATATCATGCTTTATGCTTGTTACAATTTGTTAAACATCATATTCTATTTGCTTAACTATTATGATGAATGAAATTGTTGAATTTGTTTTGAGATTATGACTATGAAATGGGTAAGCATATATCTACGGTTATATTATATATATTTTCAAATATGATCTTTAAATAGGATTTTAGGTGAGTATAGGATTATTCACTCACTGAGTTTCCTAAAAACTCACTCCTTTTATTTCCATATTTTTCAAAACCAGATGAGCCTTCGAGTTCTCTTCATCCCATTGATCACTTTCTGCGGAGATTAAAAGGTATAAAATGGCTTCGCAGTTAGATAGAAAAGCAATTTGCATAGATTGAGTCTTGGATGCCCAGTAGGTTGTGAAATGTCTAGTCTGGGCCATTGGATAAAAATATATGTATTGTGTGATATTGTACAGGTTTTGATGGGTATGTAGCCCTTAATATTTTCTGTGAAGGCCATGTGACCAGGTGTCCAGGAAACAGAAGGAACTCTACTGGATTTTCATAAAAAATGAATATATGTATTTTAGATGTGCATGCATTGGTTACATGTATGTTATTATTGTATGGTAAGGTTTGTAGGAGGTTTCTTAATGGTGACCTTCTACGCAAGTCACGTTCCCGGGATTGGGACGTGATATTTAATTTATATATGATTGTTATTTAACTTGAAGAATTGATGCTTTGCACATTTTTTATTACATTTAAGTAAATATATTATTATTTTTGTTGTAAAAAATATTATTATAATTAAACGCATCTTTCCATTTTATTTATACATTAATTTGTTATATCAAATATAATTATGACATGAAATATCTATTCCATTCACGAGCATACCAAATATAATTATGGAATAATTATTTTATTATTATTCAATTTCATCTAACTAAACGTAACATTATATATCATTTCTCTAATGATGCGGAAAAATTCTAACTTATTCTTGAAACAAGAGCTTTTTCTGAATTTAAAGAAAAAAATAGATAGACACAAATTTAAAAGTAAGAAACATGTAGGTTCTATAAATGTGAAATTTCTACATTTCTTGAGTCTATCTCTCTCTTCCTATATTAACAAAAATTCATATTTCAAGAATAAGATTGAATGTCACCATAATGTGAACCTTGCCTCTTCTTTGTTCTTTCGTCCTTAACATGAAATTGTGTTAAGTATGGGATAATAAAAAAAGGGTGAAAAATAGTATTTGAAAAGAAAAAAAAATGAACACTCAATTTATTATTGGAACTCCAATATAAAAAGAATCAAGATTACAGTTTTATAAGAAGTAAAATGCTATGAAATTCATTCTTCCATTGTATGAAGCAATGTTGCCATGTACATATATAAGATAATAATTAGTAAAATTATAAATAATCATATATATTTAAGTTATGGCAATTTATAGAAAGTTAAAATTAAAGTAAGAAAATAATAAAATGATATGATAATATGCATTATAGAATAGGATGTAATGTTTAATATAAATCAAACATACATATAATTATAAAAACGCTAATTTAAATATTTTAATAATAAATTTATTTTGAATTATAATAAATATAATACGCTCAATATTTTGTTAAAAACATCGATTTGAAAATATTAAATTAGAGTTTTATGACAAAAAAAGCTTAAATAAAAAAAAATAAAGGACCATGTAAAATTAGAATAAGAAAGGGTAAGAAATGATCATTATCAAGTTGGTAAGCAAAAGATGACAGCCCGATTGAGGGTATAGATTGTGTACCCATTTGCTTTTTAATTGCCCTTGTGGATCTGAGGATAAAAAGGTTATTCTTTGCATACACTAATCATAAAAGTAATACAAAAAAAACTAGTAATCTGTTCGGAGGGAAGAAAACAAAGTTATATGAAAGAGATATCTTCCAAAAACTAAATTAAAATCGAAATATAATATTCTCATTGATGTTGTTTTCGTCTATATCAAATCCAAATCGGAATGTCACTTTCTTGTTTTGGAATAGTTTTTCTATTCCTTTCATATATTTTTTTATATTTTTCTCACTCCTAATAAATCATAAATATGTTGGAATGTCATCTAAAATTTAATTTTGTAAATAGTTGTTTTTTTTTATTATTTGTATTATTTATATTAAAACTAGCTTCTTCTTATACAAGTCTTTCCTAGGTTTAAGTATGACTTTTAATGTATGCGAGATCGTTTGATACTTTGTGGAATCGCATGAAACATTCTCACAGAAGTTTGACAGAAATACGAGGATACTAGTAAGAAAGTTATCGAGTTAAAGAAAAATACCTGTTGCACTTGTGCTGTTTTTATAATTAAATTTATAGTAATAGTGGATATTTACTAAAAAATTTATGAATTTTTATGAAAGTATAACATAATAAAAATAATAAAAGATGCAACTTTTTGTACAAATTGTTGTAATTTTTCACAAAAAAAATTATAAGTATTTATAAATTTTACATGAAACAAATACATAAAAGTTATAACTCTATTATTTAAAATTATATAAAAAATTTTAATTTTTTCATTTTTATCAAAAGTTTTAATTTTTAATAAAAAAATAAAAAATACATATCGATAATAATTTTCTAGCGTATCCAAATTTATTTTATCAGGGGATTTTTTATTTCCTTTAAAAATTTCCTATTTCACTGGGAAGCAGAGAATATGAAGCCAATATGTGAATAATGGATTCTCTCAACATTGGGCAGACAAACGCCTAAAAGAAATACTTAAGATAATTTGGGGTCCTTAATCAGAATCTCTTCTTTCTCAATGGCGAATTACTGTGAAAGATAATTATGATGGGATGGTAAATTCAAACTATAGCGTGAAATTGAAGATAGTGTAGATAGCACCTAGGCATCCTTCTAGGATCCTTCCTTCCGACCACAAGAATAGAAAATTCCTTGGTGGTGTGAAACTAAGAAGAAATTTTTAGACTTTAACGCCGAAAGGCTCTCTCATATATTCTTCTACTTTTCTTCTCTGCCACTACAACAGATTCTTTGGCACACAGCTTTACTCAACCTGTTTGCTTAATTATTCTCTTTAATTGAAGCTATGACAATATCAAATTTTAGGCGAATAAGGAATTCATTCAAAGAGTGCAAAGCTAAGCAAACTGTGCTTATCAGAACCAACTTCTCAAAGAAACCCTCCCCCACTATAAATAATCTGACAATTAAATCTACTGAACTAAGTCAAGTCCACACAACCAACCACTTAAAAGCTGGTTCAATCAAGGGTTCATAAAAATGAATAAGACACTACTTTATCCCTTCATCTTCATTTTGTTGCTCAACATTCTTACGTATTCAGCTTGTGCAAGCACAGCCACTGCGAAAGAATTTAGGACTTCCAAGAGGCAAAAGCAACCTAAACGTAAGCAATTACAAACATCTTGCTTTCTATTTTTTCTCAAATTTTATGTCATGTACTAAATCAATTTATCAACGTGTCATTTTGTAATCGGAGTTTCTCCTTCTTTTTGGCTGTACATTTTCATCTGATTTCTTGCATGGAAAATTTGAAACTGAATTCAACAAGCAGATTGGATTTTATTACAATTTTTTGGGGATGCGCAGTTATGTACGGTATGATCATGGAACCAAGCAAAGTGGGAAATCAAAGAACAATTCCAGGATTGCATGTAATTAAACACTCAGAGATTGCAGAGAAAGCAAAGGCAGTTTATGGCGGTGCAAATGACATAAGGCGTCCCCGTAACGGTCATAACGGTGCAAACTCCATTTCAGTCAAAAGCTCATCTTTGTTTATGGCAGCGCTCAGGCATCTGGTTTTGGGATTGCTTTTTTGGGTTTGGTTTTTTTAAGTGCCAGGCTCTGATGGTTGTTGCATATTAAAACATACTTTTTGTCTTTTTTTAAATGCCAGGCTCTGATGGTTGTTGCATGTTAAAAAATACTGTTTGTCTTCTAAGTTACCACCCCGTTGTTCAGCGGAGGTGAAGCAAGAAGCGATGATGTATACGTGGTTCTGCCGAATCCTTTGTAATATGTATGGTTTGAATTTAAGCATAGTTATATGTATGAATACTACATGTATGAATATAAGCATCATAATTATAATCATAGTTATTTACGGGCATGGTTATGGTTTGAATTTACCATCCCATACATATACTAGATAATTATAGTCCCCAAGTGTGTTGTGTATGTATGAATATAAGCATAGTTATTTACGAGAATGGCGCACGACGGTGATATGAGCTTCTAAAGCTATGGCGCATGGTATAGCGCATGCCATGGCTCAAAACGTAAGTTTTTTTTAAAAAAATTATAATATATTTATTAACAATAAAAAACATAAAAAATAAATATATATGAAAAAATACAACATGAAAATTATTCAAATTCACACATATAAAGCATAAAACATATTAAAATATAGGAAAAATAAATTTAAAAACATCTAAAGGTCATCCTCCTCCTCCCCTTCCTCTTCACTAAAGGTGATCTCAGCATCAACATTATCATAACTTTGCAATCCTTCAATGTCCTCTTCAGTTTCATGAGAACCACCCTTTTCTTTATTCCGCTCATCCACTTTATTAACAATTAATTGTTACTTCTTCTTTGTTATTCTAGGCCTTGAGCTTGAAGCTTGAGTAGATAACATCCTTTGAGGATCGGTTGGCTCATCAACTCTTATAGTTTTAGTAACATTACCCCAAGTCAAATTATCATCTTCAAATACATGATCATTTTTAGCATCTTCATTTAATGAGCAAACCAACCACTCATTGCTCTCATTAAGTTCTTTCAATGATATCGGGTCAATTCTATCGCAAACATTATATCTTCGCCTCAAAGCTCTATTGTACTTGATAAACACTAAATCATTCAATTTTGTTTGTGCAAGCCTGTTTCTCCTTTTGATGTGAAGCTATAAGTTTAAATTTGTAAGCTAAAAGGCTTGCCAATTAATGAAAGCAAATGTCATTATGTGAGTCACTTATATTTTCAAAAACACTCTAATTTCTTTCACATCCAGATGCATTACAAGTAAGGGTTAGGACTCTCATTGCAAAAGCTTGCAAATTAGGAGATGATAAATCATACGTACCCCACCAATCAGCTGATAAAAAAGTTATCATCAAGTTAGATAATCAATCAAATTTTATTATAGAAGTAGAAAAAAATAATCACAATAATAGATTTTTTTTCACCTGGTACTTTTGCCTCATAGCTATTAACGACCCAAAAATACCTTCACTATGTCTATACTTAGTCAACTTTTCTGAAATCTTATCTTGAGTACTAATGTCAAAAACCAATCTTTGAATACATTACACCAAACCCATGTTCACTTCTTTATCTTTATCAATGTTTGGATTTGCATAAAAAAAATTTGGATTTAAGAAATATTCAACTGCATGCAAAGGACAATGAAGTTGCACTTCCCATCTTTGATCAATAATTTTGAAATCGTCCAGATATTTAATTTCATCATCATCGAAGGTACAAGTAATAGTTTCCTTAGTTCTATCCATAGCTTCATAGATGAAACCCATGGCAGGTTTCTTCTCATCCTCAACCAATCTAAGTACATGAATTAAAAGCCAGTCACTTTCAAAGAACAAGAAACATAGTTCCAAAACGATGGAGTGTGCACAATTGTGACCACTTTTTTTTCTTGTTGCTCGGATGCCCATTTACATTTTTTTCCACTCCTCTGATGTGAACATCTTTTTCAAATTTTCTTTTTATTGACAAATACTAGAGAGAATAATGAAGGCAGTAACAAATCTAGTTTTTGTAGACCTTAGGAACTTTCTTTGATTGGTGAAGCACCTCATCATATTCAATAACCCAACATGATTATATATATAGCCATTTAGTGATACTGCCTTCTTCATGGTATTATATGGAAGTGGAATTTTTCAAATGTCCTCCAATATTAAATCCAAGCAATGAGCCACACATGGAGTCCAATATAAATATGGATAAGTTGCTTCCAATAATTTTCTTGATGGAAGTATCCAATAATTTATAGAAGTTAATGATTTAATAACTGAACTAAAAGTATAAAATTTACAAGGTAAAAGGTATTCATGGTGTTAGAAACTTATCAGCATAAACATTATTTGAGACACTATCAGTAACAACTTAAACCACATTGTTTAATCCAATCTTTTTGGACAAATTTATCGAACAATTCAAACATCTTTTATCCAATTTTAGTAAAAAATAAAGCATCAGTAGATTCTATGAAGATAGTTCCCTTAGGACTATCAACTAAAAAATTAATTAAAGTCTTTTCTCTTCTATCTTTCCAACTATCCACTATGATAGAACATCTTATTTCAGCCCACTCCTCCTTATATTCACTCAAAATTTTGTATGTGTGCTCTAACTATTTGTTAAGATATGAAACTCTCACCTCATGATATATAGATGGTTTCATACGAGGACCATATGAACCAACTGCCTCAATCATGGTAGTAAAACTAGGATAGTTGACAGCATTGAAGGAAATTCATACATCATACATGCACCTTGAAAATGCTCTAATTGCTTTTTCCCTTGACTCCTTTTTGTAAGCATTATCAATAGTTGTTTGTTTTTCTTTTGCTTTGTTTCTTTATTGCACTACTTATTCTGGACCCAAAGTAAAATATGAAACCATTGGTCTTTTAGCCTTTGCCTTCTTCTTTTAAGGAGGGGGAGGCATAACACTACTACTTCTTCTCTTTGAACTTAAAGTTGAAGTTGATATTTTGTTCTGCCTATTGCTATTACCACTAACAATATCATCTTCATTTTCATCTTTCATATCATCAAAATCCTCAAAGTAAAATTGGTTGTTGATTGTCAAATTTTTTTGACTTTTGAATGCATTCTTTTATTCTTGAAATAATATAATTTCATCTATAACATGGTTAGGACAACTTAGACATTTTGTTGTATTTCTATGCCCTTTAAAAATGTGCTACTTGAATCTTGTGATACCAAAATTTGCTACTTTTTTACAAAAAGTACAAACAATATTATTCTTATTTTTTGGATTCTCTAAGAAACAATATTTCTAAGCAAATTAGACATTTTGCACCCTTAAAAAATTGAAAATTTTAACCTTTACTTTGTTTTGCACTTCTGACTTTTGTGTTTCTGATTTTGAGATAACTTTTTGCTCTATGTTCTCTAACTTCTACTTCTTCTGTGTTCTGTGTTTCTGCCTTTTGCCTCTAATAATTTTCCTGCTTGCTTCTTCTCTGTTCTGAGTTTCTGCTTTTTGCCTCCAATAATTTTCCTACTTCTTCTGTGTTTTGTGTTTCTGCCTTTTGCTTCCAATAATTTTCCTGCTTTTTCTGTGTTCTACTTCTGCTTCTGCAGTCAATAAAACAAGGTAAACTATCACTAATACTGACTGGGATGCTATCTTCAACAATGCTATTGCCTCCCCCTGCCCTCAATGCCTTTCCTTTGGTACCTTTGCTTACTCAAATGCTCTTACCTTTGTGTCTGTTACCCTTGCTGCTAAAGTTTATGCCTCTATCTATCCTTGTTAAACAAATACTGGTGATGTTGTTGTGCAATGTTGCCTTTATTAACCCTGTTCTGTGTTTTTTTGGCTTTTCTGCGATGTTGCTGGCTTTTCTCTGTTAGTTAGTTCAGTGTTATTTTTTTTTGGCCGAAAGAGACTTTTATTTTAGGATAAATAAGCAACAGATTAGAACTAAACTGGGTATTCTCATTTTGGATTGAGCTGGGTCAGATAGCACTCTTCCAAAAGAACACTAAAGGCACAGTAGCAGATTGGAACTAAACCGAGTACTCTCATTTTGAATTAGGCTGGATCAGATAACACTCTTCTAAAAGGAGCATATGGGGCACACCATGCGCTTTGTGCCAAGGTGCAATTGGCAAGCACCATTCTGCGTCAGGAGAAAAATGCCATGCTTCACTTACTATGAGGCGCAATAGGCTATAGCAATACGTCATGACATGCACCGTGGCGTGCTATTTATAACTATGAATATAAGTTTGCTTTCTAATAGCTCGGTATAAGCTAAATCAAGCTTGTTAGTTTTCAAGTCTCAACCTTTAATTTTAATCCACTCGTTGCAGGTGTAGATAACATCATCCAGAACAATGCAAGTCAGAGCTTAGAATCATTTCGATTACGAAATCCAGTGTATTAATTTCAAACTCCAAAATCAGAACTCACCTAAGTGATTCTGACTTTCTAACGAGCAATTCAAGTATCAATAGCTTGGATGACCAATATTTATGTGAACACAAGAAAATGATCTTCATATATAAAAGCATAACAAGTACAAAGAAGAAAACAAACACCATAGAGTGTGAATTACATGGACAAGGTTTAAATTTGACTCATGGGATATTTCATAGCAGTAAATATGGTTGTAAAAACCCTTATTTAGATCTCCCCATTGCGGCAAACAGATGATGGATGGACACATATTTAACTCTTGGATTAATATTCTTATCATGCTCAGATTCGGAAAACATCTGTTTGAAACCGCTCATCGTACAATCTCCAATGGCCATACCTCTCCGTGTGGAATACGGATCTGGGAATGTAGAAATTTGGCTTTTTAATTTCTTTCAAATGCTCCAATTTGGATGATGCATTTACAATATCTCTGCTTGTTAAGTTGGCACACCCGGATAAATCCAAGTACTCAAGGCTTGGACAGCCCTGACATATAGAAATGAGGCCTTTAGCTGATAACTTGGCAAACCTAAGCTCAAGCCATTCTAGGTGAGGCATAGAATTTGCAATCGCAGCAGCTTCAGAATCCCCATCTTGTGGACAAGCATTTAGGTACTCATTAGGAACAACTCCTACGTGCTGGGAAGGATCAAGCCAATTCATCAAGTTTCGCTTCAGAACCTGAAGATTTGGGCAATTTCTTCCAATCAACACCAATGACTCGTGGGAGATTTCATAGCAGTAGCTTATGTCCAGTTCCCTGAGCTTTTGGCACCTAAAAGCTATCCTAGAAATTGAGTCATCAGTAACATGCGGGCAGCTTCTGATTGACAGCACTTGAAGGTTGGGGCATCTGAAATGGATTACATGATACACAAAACCAGCAACAATAATAAACAAAAACAAACAAGAATAAAAAATCAAGCTGAACATGTAACCCTCATAACCTAAGGCTATGCTCAAATATGATATTCTCAAAGCAACCACATCTAAAAGGTCCAATGACAGCAAACCCAAATCCATAAAACAGTGTCCTCACGTCAACTTCCGATGGCAACTTTTAGAACCGAAATATTAAGCAAACAATGGAAATCATTAGCATAGACCAATTTCAACAATGAATCTTCAGTCCTCACGCGGAACAATTCAAAGAAGAAAATTTCAGAACCCAATTATCCTTGTATGATTTCTAATCTAGCCTTAAGACCAAGATAAATCAGATATTGAAATTGGCACGAAAAGTTTATACCTTTCAGCGACAAAACCGAGAGCTCCATCAGAGCAATGTCTTACGCGAATCTCTGTGAGAGACCCATCGCTCCATTCAACGACAGATCGAAGCATGGAATCAATCTTCCTCTCGAAATCGGGGGACCACCACTTAGCCAATTCGATGGGGGAGTCGAAGTGGATCTCAAGGTTGAGTACGGTGTAAAGAGAAGGGTCCTTGGACGCATGGAGCCATGACTTGCAGACGAGCATTGGTCCTCGCCATCGATCTTCCAAGGATAGGCGAGAGAGGATGTTGATGAGACATTCGTGAGTCAATTCCGCCCAGTCTGCACCGAGTCCTGACTCGGTGCGGTTTTCTCGTTCAGATTCCATTGGAAAATGGAGTAGCTTCCTCGAAACGTTTCCCAGTGGCCGTGTTAATAATGGATAATAGCCGTTTTGATGGACTTAAAAAAAAAAAAAAAAAAAAAAACTGTTTTTTGAAATAGTAAATTGAAGTTAAAAAAAATTAAAAAATATTTTTTTAAGGAGTAAATTAGAACTTTTTAAAAAAATTAAATTCAACTTTTTTATTATTTTTATTATTTTAAGTTTTTTTATTTTTTTATTAAAAAAAGCAACTTTTTTCTAAAAAAAAAACTGAAACAAACGGCCTTAAGAGTGGTTTTGGAGGTTGGAATGTGGAAGTCGCCTCAAATCGAATATAGTTTTTTTTTTTTTCTTTTGTTCGATAAGATGTCTTTGAATACAAAACTAATATAACTAGTCTTGATTGTATTTATAATTTTCGTGGATCCCTTCATATAATATTTTATCTTCATCTTTTTACTGTATATTATTTTGATTCATGTTATAATTTCAATCAAATTAAATATTAAAAATTTTAATTGACATATCAACAAAATTTTAAATTAATAATTATTTAGAGAAAAATTAATAGTCATGTAATGTTAATGGTCAACATCAGCATGTTTTCTCACATAAATCAAATCATTTACATGTTTTTTAATACAGCAAATTCAATTTGATTTTTAATGATTGTCAATTTAGAATCTAATTAAATATTTATGTAATAATAAAGATTTTTTATTTTAAATCTGACAAAAATTACAAATTTAAATTTAATTTAATCTAATTCATATATCATGATGATCCATTTCATTTGAAAGAGATCATATGTAATAAATTTATATATTAAGAGATCAAAATTATAATTAAGAATAGATAAGTTAATTTAAGTGTGTTTTGTTAATAAATAAAATAATATTAAAACTTTTCCATGGGCAAAACTGAAACAAAATTTATAAGTGAGGAACGAAAAATGTTTACTTATTTTATGTTTTATCATAGGAGGAATATGTGTCCCTTTTTATATAAATTATTTTTTACTATTCATAATTTAAAGCATTCCTTGGTGTTGTCTCTGCTCCGAAAACCTCCTCATTTGAGTCATTTTAAACAACCTTAACCCTTCATGGGATCAATGGATACTGTTTTTTATTTTTGTTGTTTTAGGTTGAAACCAAAGGAACACAGGCGCTCAATTTTCAGTGGTTTCAATTAGAAGGATTTGCAAATGCAGAGTGAACCATGGTGAACAGCAAAGGAAGGGCTTTTTGCCGGGCAGAAAAAAAAAAACATTTTCCCCCAATGGTGTTGAATCAAAACAATTTCCCTGCAGAGGATAAAACGTTGGTGCTATCAAGGCCTTCGGTTTTCTTTTTATTTTTTAAAATTTTTTTTGCATACTAATATTTATTAATTTTTTTAAATAAAAAGTTGAAAAACATTGATAGTACCAACGGTTTTCAATTTTTTTTATTTTTAATAAAAATTTATTATCTTAAAAATTTTTATTTTTTATTTTTCTTAAAAAAAAATTTACATTTTGTCACATGATTATTCAATAATAGTAACTTTGGATGATAAAAAATTTGAAATTTTAGATAAGATTAGTGTAAAATAATTAAATAATATATTATAATTAATTATATATTGACTAAAATTTAAATAAAAAAATAAAATTTTATAATGAATAAAAATTTATATATGAATTTTTTATTTAAAAAATAAAAAAATCTAAAAATAAAAAATAAAAAAGTCGGGATAGGTCGTTTGTGTGATGAGTTAAGTTTTTCATGTTGACTAGCTCATGTTCATTTACACTCTGCTTGGCTGAGTAGAAGTAGAGGGGAAAGGAAAGGAAAAAGCTGTTATACACGTATTTCAAGATAATTTTCGCTGTTTGGCTGAGAAGGAAGTTAAGAAGAGAAGGGAAGTTGAGTGGAAAAGAACTGTGGGCCCCACGGTATGAACTTCTGCTCAAATATGAGGGGAAGTGCGCAGAAATTGCACAGTATTTCTTCTATTTCTTCAACCTGAGCTGCTTCTTCCCTTTCAAAAAAAATTGCAGTCTTTCTGGCCAAAACCGAGTTCCGATCTCTCCTCACGTCCGGCATCCTCTCTTCTCTGGCAGTTCTTCACGTCGCCGGTGAGCCAGCGCAAGCCGTCGAGAAGCCAGCGCACCTCCGCCGTCCGCCGAGATCTTCCCCCTTGCTCTTAGATCCGACCTCAAGCCGTCGAGAAGCTAGCCCAAGTCCGCCGTCCGCCATCCGCCGTCTTGTGAAGCCGATCTCTTCCCACTTCCTCTCAGCCCCGAGCTCACGCTGTCAAGAAGCCAGCGCCAGTACGTCGTCCGCCTCTGCCGTCTCAGCCCAGATCCCAAGTAAGCATCTCATCTTCCTCTTCATTTTTTGGGAAGTTGATACTGCCGCTGGGGTTGATACCGACAGCCAGTGCAGAGGACTGAGAAAAAAATTGGCTGCTGTTGAATATAAAAAAAAAATTTGTCCGAATAAAAACTGTCTGGAAAAAAAATTGTGCATGTTGTGGCTGTGACCAATTTTGTATATGCTGTCTGCTTTGTGTGTATAGTGTAATCAGGTTATGATGAGATGCTGTTCAATTTCTTACCTCTGTG
>JANHAO010021671.1:0-12435 GCA_026873985.1 Saraca asoca
TGCAAGATTTCTTTCTCTTTGGTAGGATAACAGTGTCCGCCACTCACGCATTGTCGATCCGTCATATAAAAGGCAAAAGCACTTTAATTTATTACTTGAAGCCATTCCCCGGAGCTTAATCCGGAGAGGAATTGACGAGTTTTTTCCTAGTCAATTGAGTTGTGGGCTTACTGACTAGCCGGCGTAGCTGCGTGCTCGCTGAGGCATGGAGATGCTTTGAAATAAACTCACCTAGTCAGTTGAGCTGCGGGCTCGCTGACTAGCCGGCATAGTAGACGTGCTCACTGGGGTGTGGAGACGCTTTGAATTAAACTCATCCAGTCAGTTGAGCTGCGGGCTTGCTGACTGGCCAGCACGTCAGACATGCTCGCTGAGGTGTGAAGACGCTTGAAAATATCTCACCAGCTGAGTCTTGCGCTCGCTGAAGGGTAGAGGATATTGTAAAATACACCTCTTGGGCACAAGGTCACCCCGACCACAAGATCGATCACCCCTTTGGGCACAAGATTGGCCATAAAGTTGCAGCTCTCATGCGCACTATGAGCACAAGATCGCTCACCTTTTTCAAATTCGTAGCTCTCATGCAATTAAAATAAAGTCACAACTTTCATGCACACTGATCTTGTTAAGATCGCACGGTGTAAAGTCACAGCTCACTTATGGTTGAAAACGTTTATGCTTAAACTCTATTTTTTGCAGGTATATGCAAGTCAATCAAAACAAGAGCGAAGTGGAAATAAAGCAATTTTATTCATTAAAAGACCTCATCGAGGCGCATTTACATCAGAAAGCTCTGAATACAAAGCAAAGGAAGTACAACGGGAATCCTAGAGTACAAGCTAGTTGAGGAGCAAAAAAAAAGGGGGGATAAGAGAGAAAGAGGAAGCCAAACCGGTGTGCTACGACCGTTCTTTCCAATTGATCACCAGCAGCAGTACTGCCTTCCTCTTTCCTTCAACCACCTGCACCTCCCGAAAAGATTGGATTAGAAAGCGCCTAGAGGCACAGCTGGCCGAAAAGTCACTTCACGATAGAGCCAGAGGGACACAATCAGGGATACATATAAGATTCTCCCACATCGCCGGGGAAATCGATTCTTCCAAATCATATATACAGCAGACCATACATGCCTCAGTGGGGAAACGGAATTTCGAAGGTGGCTCATCAAGATAATCCATGGCTTGTTAAGAATGATGAAACCAGAGGATAAATCTCCCCCTTAAATAGGGTGAGGAACAGATCATTAATGCGTCCAGATCCATCTCCCCCAATCACACGCATTAATGACCTCGGAAAAGGATCAGCATAAATGCAGTCATAATTATCGGATATGCTTCGATAATAACAAAGCCTGAAAAAAAAAAAGAAACGACGGTTCAAAGCTTTTGACTAGTTACACAGACAGTCTTTTAAACTCCCAACTCGCTATGCGAGATGAGAGTTAGGGGGCTTATGTTATACACTAAAAATGGACCTCGCGAGAACGAGCCCCCAAGGGAACGAAGACCAGTTCTCGCAAGACAGCAAGAAGCTACCGAGGAACTTTGCCCTCGAAGCAACGGACGAAGACAAATGCCAAAAATCATGTTTCATTCGTCGCCATGAAAACGACGAAGGCAAAGAGTGTGTCGAAGAGAACTATACCCCAGTGGCAACACGACTCAGTGGGGAAGGCTCGCGGATCAACCCAACATCATGGTCGAGTCGGCCATCTCACACTCGCCCCCCTCCCCCCGGTCACGACAATCCTTATGACTTTCCGAGGCAAGGAGCTCTCGCTTGAGACAAACAGAATATTATGTCCGATACGGTAACAACTATAAGCCTGCAAAGACGGCTCAAGAAGCCTACTTGCACAGCCTACAATCAGAAAGTGGTCTTTTCACTGTTTATATTTATTTATTTGATGTAACACACCTGTAACTTATAATTAATGACCGGAGCTCATCCTTCCTCTATAAATAGAATGACATTGTTAGCAAGAAGGGGGCGGGCAAGCAAATAACCCAAAGAAGTTGCAATGATAAAATTACTACTGTGGACGTAGGATTCGGAAAGCCCTGGATTTAGCCGAACTACGTAAAAAGATAGATGTCTCCCCTTTCATGATTTTTCTATCATTTACTTGATATATACCACCTTCCCTCATCTCTAAACCCATAACAGGCCTGGGATCCCGAAGAATCTCCCGTTGATCGGATTTGAAACATAATCGAAATCCGACGTTAACAATACTTAATTAATTAAAAACATGTTAATTTATTTTATTTTTTATTTTTATATAAATTATGAATTTATATTTATAATATAGATCAATTGATATTTATTTTTTAATTAATTTATATAAATATATATTTATAATATTATTTAATTTAATAATTAATTTAATTGATTGAATGAATCAAATTATAATATAATTAAAAAAATCTAAGTTTTAATTCATTGATAGGAAATCTCTCCCCTCGTAACTACGGCGAATTGGGGCCGCTTTACACGATCTGGTGTGCAACCACACTAATGCGTATTGCGTGTGCTATTTTACGTAAATTCGGCGACGTAGAGCTAGGAAATTGGCGACCGTGACTGAAATTTACTAAGCGACAACAATGGCCACCGTCGTACTGTACTTTGGTACCATGTTAAGAGCAGATGGCCCGCAAAGATTCACTATTTTCTCACATACAACTACCTGTGAAAGCCACTCCGTGTTCGTCACCTAACCCTCCTTTGTCTTTTAGTGACAGTCATATTTTCAACATCCGTCGCATAAAGTCCACTCTGTACAGAGGAAAAGAGGACATCCCATCTCATCTGAGGCAGCAATACCATGTCTGATATAGTCAACGACGCTTTCAGGAGATATCTCTTGCAACTTCAGCTCCATCCTCTCAGAACCAAGGTTTCTTCTCCTTCTCTGCAAATTACTTTTTGTTTTGGAGTTCGTGTTTTGACCGAGTTCCCCTCTCCCCCCCTCCCCCGCCCCCCTTTTTTTTTTATTCTTCTCAATTTGTTGGAACTAATTGGTGTTTTTCTTTGATGGGTTTTTGCCTTTTAGGCAATTACTGCTGCAGTTTTAGCAGGTTGTAGTGATGCAGTGGCTCAGAAGATTTCTGGGGCCAAGAAGCTTCAGTTAAGAAGGATACTTCTTTTCATGGTATGCCTATTTGAATAAATTATGCTTGTTGTTCTCCAACATTGTTTTGTTGAATCTTTATTTGGATAGATCATAAGAGTCGTATATTCAAGTCAAAAGATTGAAATGTGGAAAAAAAAAAACCTTTATTTGCAACACTAAAAATGCTTCTTGCACATGTTAATTGTTATGCACTCCCTCACAAGAAGTGGGATCAATCGATTCAGATTGTGTAATGTGTTTTAAGTGTAAGATATAAAATGAGAAATAGTATGTGTAAATAGCACTTAAGTGGGACAATCAACTCAAATTATGTAATAATGTGAGAAATAGTTTCTATCAAAAAATAATAATAATAATGTGAGAAATAGTGTGTGCAAATAGCACTGCTCTTTCAAATCTGGTCCTTGAGCCACTTAAGTAAGGCCGGTTTCACTCAAACCATGCCATGGGGTGGCTCAGAAGATTTCTGGGGCCAAGAAACTTCCTTTATGATTGATACTTCTTTTCGGTGGGGTAGGGCTTATGCCTTGTGTTTAAGTGTGAGATACAATGTGATGGATAGTCTATCCAAATAGTACTATTCTTTGCAATTGGGTTGTGATCCTTGCGTGTATATATAATACAATAAGAAGATCCAGAAATTTTCGTCAAGTCAATTAGTTGATGAGGTTTTAATGTTGCATTTGTCTGAAATAATGAACAATCAAAGAGTGCATATAATTGTTCTATTTTATCTGCTGAGAGGAGACAACTTAATAATTTCACTGAGACCTTTCAGAACTGCTTAAATTCGAAGTCAAAATTGTCTTGCAGCTCTATGGTTTCACCTACTCTGGACCATTTGGACATTTTCTTCACAAACTGATGGACAAACTTTTTAAGGGCAAGAAAGACAACAAAACTGTAGCAAAGAAGGTATACTCTTAAGCTTGTCTTATTGTCTATTACCTTGACTTATAGGAATAGTCTTGGTATAGGCTCAATTTTTATCGGTTAGCCTCTGAAACACTTTAACAGACCATTTGATGGATGAAAATTTCTGTTGTTAGGTAATACTGGAACAGCTAACTAGCTCTCCGTGGAACAACTTTTTGTTCATGATGTACTATGGCTTGGTTATAGAAGGTATGTTCATAAATAAGTTAATATTGTATATGCCATACCAATTAACAGCCATTGATTTTGAATTTGTTACACATGAACACAGATTAATGTCATTGTTGTTGTAAATTCGTCTTCTGTTCTGTGCCTCCTCTTGGGTTGGCTTGGTTGTCCCAATTATTATCCATTTTCTCTTTCCTCGTGGTGCCTGTCTTCTATATGATGTATTGGTTGCTGCACACCGCGTAATCTTTACTTTGATGTTGTTACTGCTGTATTGCTGTTAAAAACAAGATATGTCATTTTCAAGTCCAGAGCATTGTCAACTAGGATATCAATATGGGACCTGCACTTGTCTGTGAGTCCCACACTTATCTCGCTTTGTGAGGGTTAAGTGTGTAGAAGAAGTATTTCTCTTCTTTGTATGGGATCATCTAAGCATTATATCATTACTAATAATCTTAGATGCTTTTTAAAAAAAAATAAAATCTGAATTGATCAACGTGAACAATTAGCTTGATTCCTAGCTACAAACATCTAAAGGGAGATGAGGTTCTATTTTCCCAAGGATAATATTCTTCGAATTAAATTCCATATTTTATCTTCAAATTGAAGATGTATAACATAACTTCCCACTTTGTCTGATCTAAGATCTGCTCATTTAGAGCATCTCTAATTTGAATCCTAAAAATGTGTTTCCAGAGTCCAGTTTGTTCATGTTGTCCTCTATACTAACATCTGTTTGAGTTCATATTTTCTGGAATAAGGTGAGTCTGCCTGGAAAAGTAGAAACTAGAAAGGTATCTTATGCTGGTAGAGAACAAAACAACTATTTCATGATGAAAGGACCATATTCTTGTTGATTGAAATTGAATGTTTATATAGTTTTTTAACAAATACGTAAACTATGATAAAAATACATTATTCTATGACAAGACAAATACTGTATTCTTATTCCCTTGTATCTGATAGTATATCTGCAGTTTTCTTTGCTTGCTCTCTTTTTCTCTCTTCCTCCGCTTTCCCTTTTAATGACATACATAAAACTTCCTCTTTATCATTTCTCGTGTTATCCTAAAAGCTGGCTTCCCATGCATCACTGGTTCCTAAAAGTTAGTTTTCCTATCATGGCATATGTTTAAAATCCTGAGTAATCAAGAATATGATGTTGAGAATTGTCATTTTTGTTTTCTTATGAACTGTATTCAAATTAAAGGTTGATTTTTGGCTTGCAGGGAGACCTTGGGTTATAGTCAAGAACAAAGTTCGGAAGGACTACCCATCTGTTCAGTTGACTGCATGGAGGGTAAATGGCAATAAGAACCATTTTCTTTTGTGTGGCTGACATGGAATTTTCCAAATTGTCATAATTGAGTTCTTGTTCATTATAAATTGCAGTTTTGGCCTATTGTTGGTTGGGTGAATTACCAGTATATGCCTCTGCAGCTCCGTGTCGTATTTCACAACTTTATTGCTGCCTGCTGGTCAGTTACATTATCCTTTTTATTGCCTTTATATATCTTGCTTCAATGACTAGTTACCCCATTTCCTGTTTATTCCAAAGGCAATAACGTGAGAAACATATAAATCCTGGATGGCAGTATATACTAGTTATTGACTAGTTACCCCATTTCCAGTTTAGCTATTTTTCTCAAGACCTTGCAATCATAATATTTTGCCTGGAAAGTAGGAAGTTTTAACTTGTAAAAGCTGCTGCATCCCAGTTGCAAGGCCTATGCCTGATAAATAGGCGTATTATATTGTTCCAGATCTGTTTCTCTATTATGCTTTTTGTATCTATTCTGGAGAAAGAAGAGATCAAATATAGCCTACTTGACCTGGCCCCATAAATTTATATAGATGGTGCTTAGCACACATTGGAAGCTAGTCCTTCAGGTAGTTGTGAAAACATATTCATTTGCATATACCAAGGAAAGAAGTATGATTCAAATGCTCCTAAATGATGGATATCTGAATTGAATATGAAATAGATTTAGATACAAAAACCAGATGGCTGGTGTCTGATTGAATCCTGCAGGTCAGCAATGTAGGAACTAAGGTCAAAACTCTATCAAAATGTCAACCTAACGTTATGATCCAGGTTAAAAGCCTAGAACCAAACCTGTGGCTCTCAAAAGAAATAATTGGACTGGAAATAATGAGCAAAAGTGATCTAAAGCACTGACAAAAGTGGCTAGTCTTCTTCTATTTAGGAATTAGAGGAGAACCCCTCCTTCCTATGTAGCTTCCTAATAATACTTAAACACAGAAATGTGAAAAATAAGAGCAAAATACTTTGACGGCCTCTTACACGGATGCGGTGGACCTCTCTCATTTTCCAAAAACCTACACTGACCTTCCTTGAAGTTAAGAACATGCAAACACTTAATATCTTTCAAGCAAGCACTAAAAATTCTGATTATTAAGTGCATAGAAAATACCTATTTTAACTGTTCTATTATTTATTAATTGGTTCAAAATGCTACGAACAATTAGTATTTGATCAGAACAGTCCCTCCTTTATTGTGGACATTGTAGTCAAAGAGATGAGGATAAGACATTGCTTTGATAGGGTTAGATAGAGATGATTATGAAGCCAATTAAGATTTTACCCTTGTTAATAATATATATATAGGTAATTTCAGTATCTTCTTCTAAAAGAAATATAAAAAGTTAGAGTCAAAATTTCAATAATCTCACCCTTGTTACTCTCCAACCTGGCAAATATCACATTCTCCAACTCTTTTTATCTCCTCTCTCACTCCATTGTCTAGAATCAAAGGGAAAAGTCTAAACTGTTCTGGTGTGCAACTAAACTTTCCATATATCTTAAACCAATTAATACAAGGTGTAAAATGGGTCATAGCTTGTTTTTAACTTCAGGATAGGGCTGTGTAGGTTTTTGAAAAAATAAGGGAGATCTGCATAACTAGATCTATACTCAAGGGAGATCAAAATTGTTTTTCTCTAAAAATAAAAGAACTACAGTTCTAAACCTACAGTAGCATGGAAGGACCATCCTATTGCTAATGCTCCTTCGTAATACTACCTTTTGACTTCTACTAATTATGCTCAAATCATGCCCCTTGTGCTGCTAGTAATGTGCATTTTATTTTTTTAACATAAGGTTGCAAAGCGCCATAATAGGTTTCAAGCAAAGCTGTGGTGTAATACATATTGGTTGATTTGATTCTCTACATATTCCCTAATTGAATCAATTCCCTGAGTTTGAGTAAGGGTTAAATTATTGCTATTAAGTATGGCATCATGATCCGAAAAAACGGAAAAGAGGAAAAAAAAAAGGGGAATTTGCATTACATTGGCAACAGAGCAGCCGATTCTGGAGTATTCCATCCTGCTCAAATTGCATGTTTGAAAAGCTAAGAAGAAATAATCTACAGTTTTTCTGATGGTTGGTTAAAGCTAAAAAGAGTTGACCTTGACCTTTTTGGTTTAGAAAGTATTTTTATTTTATTAAATCAGTCACTAAACTATTGTAAATGCAAGTTTGTTCTTTTATTATAATATATTTATGCTTATGTGCAAAATGGATAATTTAATAATTAACAGACTTCTGGTCTACTGTTTTGCATCAGGGCAATCTTTCTTAATCTAAAAGCAAGATCTGTTGCAATTAAGAAGGCTTAGAACAGAGCAGAGCTATCATTTTCCTCACTTTAACCTTCTGTTGAGAGTTTAGAAGTCTCCTATATTTTGTGAATAGGGCAGCATTTTGATCTATGCTCATGATAATTGGCATATTGGACTATTGTTGATTTCATTTTCCTTTGGGTTGCCATTTTGAATTTGTGTACCTAACCTTTAATAAATATGATAATTAGTTGTTAGTTTTCTCCTAAATGATATTATGCTATTGGCTTGGATGAAACATTTGGTGGTACGGTAGGTTCACTTACTATCTGGAAGCAAAAATAAATGCTTCTTGCAAAATGCTTTCAACTCACAATGTGATTGACTTGAAAAGTTGGGGCCTACAACAAAGATGGGCCCCACAGAAAAAGCACTCACACTGTATTGACTGATTGTGCTTGGGCTAGAACATTGTGCAATTAGGATTTCTTATATGAAATTGTCAGACTTTGTAATGCTTAAAAATTTTCATCATCTAACTTGTGTCTTACACTAGGGTTTTGTTTTTGTATATATCTGAAAAAATAAATTTTGTGAAATAATTGTATTCTGATGTAAATTTTGTAAAAGATTTTTAACTTACTTTAAAAGAAGTTATAACTTTATATGGATTTTGTGTAATAACTATGCATGAATTTACAATTCTATCCATTAAAAATTGCAGACAAATATAGTTAAGAATAAGGGAGACAATCAAAACTATGCAAACTTGTGAACCACACAATAAATTTGTAAGGTGATTGAATGAAACTAAAGAGGAGAGAAGGATATCAAAGAATCAATTTAGTTTTGTGCTTTGGAGGTTGGCTACATAGGCTATGTACTAATTGCAACGTTTGATATTGGAGCTACGGAGATAAAAAGACTTGCTCATGACTTTCATTGATTAGAAAAAGATACGTGTCATGATATTGGAATATTGCTTTATAGAATAGAAGAGTTCCCATATACAATATATGTATGATGGAAGTGCAATAATTTTTTTTTTTATAAATTACACTCACATTTTCTAAAATTTAGTCTAATTATATTCATATTTTTCTATTTTTAAAAATATATATAAACATTTTTTTATATACATTCACCTTTTTTTCTCTATTCAGATGTACACTTATCTTTCTTGTCGTGGAAAAATAAACAAAAGTTAGTGTAATTAGACAAAAGTTTATAGAAGGTTAGTGTAATTTGCTAATTTTCTATAATAATGGGTTTGCATCAAGATAGACTTTGAGTCCTACCTTTTACATTGTCAATGGACATACACACTAGACACATTCAAAACAGTATCCCAATCTGTAGGTCCAATGGAAGAATCCAAAGGAGTAAATTATAAGTTTGAACTATGGAAATAGACATTGAAATGAAAGAGTTTCGTTAAGTGTACGACGGAGTGTATGGATTGCAAGTTAAATAAGAGACAAAAGAAAACGATTTGAGAGTGAAGATTGGGAATCATAGCATAACAAAACCTAAAAGGTTTGTATATCTTAAATCCATTTTACAAGGAGATGCGGAGGTTGACGAGGATTTTGCACATAAAATCTAGATAGGGTGGACGAAATGGAGAAATATTTTAGGTATTATTTATGATTGTTAAATAGCCACTAAATTCCAAAAAAACTTCTCATATTAAGATCAGGGATGCTTTACGATTTTGAATGTTAGATAGTCAACAGTCAATTTAATAAAAAAAATATTCTATATTCTAATATATAAGTGTGTTGTTCGATTTTATAAAGCATTATATTTTTAATTTAAAACTAATGTAATCAGTATATGTCCAGTTTTATAAATTAGGATATTCTGAACTTCTAGTTGACTATGTATATTTGATATATTAAAAAAGTTAGTTTTTAATTTCTGAACTTAGTCAAATAATTTTTTTTTTATATTTTAAAAATATTTGATGTACTAATTTTTTGGAGAAAAAGTTCTCTTTTAAGAGGCTATTCTAAGTGACATATAATTTATTAAAAAAAAAGTTTTTAATTATTTCTTTAAAATTATTTCTCTTCTCTTAATTAATTGACTGTTCATGTTCTAATTAATTAAAAATATTCTTTTTTTAATGCTTATTTTTTTATATCATATTATTTTCAATGTTTTTTTTTTTCACAAAATCAAAGAAGACAAAAAAAATTACATATCAGTATATTTAACCAATGCTCATTAATTTAAAATAAATATATAAGAATAAGTAATTAACTAAATAAATATATGATATCATAAAATATATTTAATTAAAATTTATATAATTTTATTCTTATTTTGAATATCTTAATTAGATTAATATATTTTATTCTCAAAATAAATATAAATTAATTTATTAAATATGTTATTTGTTGGTATTAACATCCTTTTACATCATTTACATTTATAAATTAGTTCAACAATTAATTTTATCAAATATTTTTAATACAATCAGTTAATTTATTAACTTTCAGTTATTAACTAATAGTCAATAGCTAATAAAATAATTAACAGCTAACTTATCAACTATGTACACTAAATAGACTTTATATCATGCTAGCCCCAAAATATTTTACTAAGGTAACTTGTTTCTTATTAGGACAAGGGACCTAGATTAGTCGATAATGCAAAATGCAAAGTGACATGCCTCAATTTCTCAGTTTTGAATGAAAATTAAAAGGAAAAAAAATTAAAAAAAAATTAATTATAAATTATCTTATATAAAATATGTGAATTTTATCATAAATTTTTTACTCAAGTGATACTTGATATTTTTTAAAAGGTTTTGTTTTTCTATACATTTCAAGTTCAGTTTTGATTGTTTTTGTGTGAACTTAGTATTTAATTACTTCATAAAAAAAATGAATTCTATACATGAATTTTATATATTTGGAAATAACACATTAATATTTTGAGACTAGAATGCCCGAGCACGGATCTGGGTTGAGATGCCCCACTATAAGATTAGTACCACATAAAATTTGGACGGTTGGATGTAAGTACCTGTTGACTGGCGTCATGGGCAGCCTTCATGGTAATGGCCCCTTTTACACTGAAGACTTAATGATAATTGAGAAGGTGACCGACTCACTCATTTTTGCCTTATCCCATCCATTGATTTCTCCTTTATTTTTTGACACCATTTTTTAATAATATATTATGTAAACAAAATAATATTAGTGCCTATTAATATTATGATTATTGATAATAATATTATTAAACTACATGTAATTTAAAACAAAAAATGAAAGATTTATATAAAATTATAATTGATTATGACTAATAGGTTTTCAATTGGGTAATGGAGCGATTGTAAATATTGATTATGATTAAAATAATTATGATAATAGATTTTTAATTAATCAATTAAATATTGCATAGTTCTTATTGAAATAGAAATTAAATAATTGTGATTTGTATCACTTGTGATTCTTTTCTAAAATTTAAAAGTTTCCTAAAATGAAAGTATTCGCTCATTATAACTATCAGATCTCAAATGGATCATATTTTGGATCGGATGAATTAACTCGTTGTCTGTGTGGATTTTGGTGGAGTGGGCAACAAGAAAAATGTGTTTTCTTAACTAATTCAACAACATAAAGGAAATATGAGTTAGCAAAATAATTATAATGGAGGAAAAGTAAATTTAAAATTATCAATACATATATTACACAAAATTAGTAAATAAGTAATAATATTTAGTCTATAAAAATGCAAAGTAAGTTTAAGGAAGAAAAGTAAATGATAGAATTATTCTTTTTAATTTATTGTCATGCATTAATGATTTCCCATGTTCCAATTTGAACACATTTTTCAGTAGTAGTTGCAACTAATACTAATAGTGATAGCATTTATTAAATTTTTTATAAATTAGTATTCACATGTGTCTATATATATATATATATATATATTAGTATCATTTTTCTATTTTATATATATAACTATGTTAATTGTACTAACTATTCAAGTTTAGAATAATTTATTCCAATGAATGGAGTAATATATAATATATGGGGGTTGGAAAATAGTTTGCTTCTTCATATTCAGTCCAAAGAATAGCAAAGTTTGTTATGATATTACTTTTAATTTTAATCATCAAATTCAATTCACGAATGTTGTGAAAATTGTTGCATATATATTAAAACAATTTTTCAAATCACTTCATATTTGAATGGGCAAAAAGTTACATTAAATTATTTACAAAAATATATATTAGATATATGTTTTTTACTAATTTTTAAAGTATCATTTTTTAGGATGAGAAGACTCCAATACATCTTTAAGAGATGCTTATCTTCTAGTTAGGGGTGTTTAACGGACGGATCGGACTGGACCGGACCAAGGTCCGTCCGAACCGAGCTTAAACGGACCTAGTCCGTTTAGGCCCGTATCAACACAGGCCCATGGACTACTGGTACGGTCCGGCCCGTCCATGGACCGAATCAGTCTGTGGACCAGTTCGTTTGCAGATTTTTTTTCTATTGGAAGCCAAATATTCTGTTTTGTTTACTAATTCTTATTAGCTTCATCTCTTGATGTTCCCTGATTATTACTACCTACCATCTAAACTAGTTGGT
>JANHAO010021672.1:0-12433 GCA_026873985.1 Saraca asoca
AATCAATTATGACACTAAGCACCAACAATGATATAGAATTTCAAACACCATGAATGACATTACTAATTTCATTCCGATAAGGTATAAAAATTAGTAACATAATGTATACACAACCTTTTATCACAGTTGGTCCCATAATGGGCGAGCATACAAATGAACAAAATAAATAAAATAATAATTCTGGACATTTAAGAAAATAATAATTTTCCAAAATTCAGAAGCCATGTTCATAAAAAAAATAACGACAAAATAATGTATAAATGATTTTGAAAAATTAATTCTATATAAAGATGGTGCTTTTAGGGAGAGTACACAATCTATATGATAGCCAATAGTGTCAAGAGATCATATAAAAATTATCAAGCCAAAATTTCGAGAGTACACTATTGAAAATTCACTTTTAACTCTCAAAAATTCAAAATAAAATAGATAAAGTGTCCAAAAAATTCTGAAAAAATCACCAATGAGACAGAAATACAAAATAATTGAGGTTTGGAAGAAGACCCAGGATGAAAGGCAGTGGCGCGTGGCCTCACATGCCTCACGTGCCACCTGGTGCAAGTGGGCTTCGCGCTGAAAGGCAACAAAGCTGCCCTACCCAATTTTTGGCTCCGAACGTGGATCCGACTAGCGTCTGACCCGATTTTAGCCCCTCCAGATCCGAAAACGACCCAAAAAATTACAGAAAATTTTTCCTTTGAAAAAATTTGAGTTTTGGGTGAAATTTTTTTATGACAAGATAGGATTTACACTCTAAAATTCCTATCTAACAAAATCCCTAATGTAATTTTATCATCCAATCAAAACAAAAAGAGAATTTTGGGGTTTCAATAGGGTTCTTGAACCCAAGAAAACCCATATTTGGGTTTTAGCTTAAAAAATTCAATTTTACATGAATTTCAATGTGGTAAAAGGTGATTCTTACTCAAAATCCTTAGTTTAACTAAAGCCCTAAACCAATTGCATCAATTAAACATCATAACACAAAGAAATCAAAGGATTTCAAACCTAGGGTTCTAGAGTAAATTTCGAAAATCTATTTGATTTTCCACACAAATCCATCAAAATTACCCATTAATCATGTGATTCCATGTTATATCTAACCTATCCATATATTAAACATGTAATTATAACACAAAATCATGAACAAAACATAATCTTTAATATATATTTATGCTATGGCTAAAAATAATATGAACTAAAATGGAAGAAAAAATTAAAATTCAACTGTTACAGCCATGCATGATCAACCTACAACAGGCTCTGATACCATTTGATGGAAATTTCGTAATCTCAAAAAAGAAATTTCACAATAATTTAAATGCCAAATCTGTAGGTGAACCTATAGTATGTACCAATAATTTAAGATTTAGAATTACCTGGGAGAGATGATGAATCCATACTTTTGAACTTGGAAGAAACTACTCTGTATGGAGATAAATTATTTTTTTGGCTATAATATTGATGAAAAACAAAGCGTCTAACTTAATGGGCAGTAGAATGCATATTATAGCAGAGACCAGGGACCCTTCATGTGTAACCCTAATGGGTTATTGGGTTTAACCTACCCATCAACAGTTAATCCAACACAATGGCTTAGTAAACTCAGTCTACTTAACACAGGTGTAGTCCATTAAACAAAATGGATCATTTGAGCTATTTATACAAAACACTCATAATTGACTTAAATTTTAAATCTGTGTTTTAAATATGAAAACATAATTTATATTAATCTACAAAATTATTCCAACAGAAAAGTGAATAGAGCATTACATAAATAATCAAACTTGGAATCATATTCAAAACAAACCTCTAAGCACACCAATGAACAATTACCTTGCATATTGTATCAAAATCAACATTGGTTTCCACAAACTAGTTTTTAAGATCTCCAAAGTCACAGGGACGCCAACCACATATAGGATTTCAACTACCAGAATCAACATAAAACATTAGAAATACTACACCATATTAGAAACAAGAATATATTTTATTTATTTTATAAAATACTAGTTTCAAAGACTCATACATTGTCCCTATTTGCATCTATGTGGAACAAATGAGAAATCCAAAACCATAAAAAATACCTTTGTAGAGCGTTTAGCTTCAACAAATGTCTCTGCAAGCTGAGCAGCATCAATGTTTGATGTCACCCCTAACATTGTATATATCATCATTTAGAAACTTACTTTTGAGAAGTAACAATAACTGTACACTAAAGTCCAGGAAAATATAGATTTACCCCCAATAATGACAAGACCATCAAGCTTCAAACTTTTACATGCAGAGAGTGCAGCATTAACTTGCTCTGTTGTTTTAATTTGATCTTTTGTATGGCCCAACAGATCATATCCACCTTAAAAAGAACTAACATATTAATTCATAATTTCTCAAAAGACAACCAACTAATACTACGGCTTCACCCTGATGACATTTACCTTGATTTTTGTATGTGGAAAGAACGTCATTAGTTATTTCAAGAGTTTTCTGGGCAAATAAACCTTCTGAACCACTTGCGGAAAGAAAGACACTGATAAAGATTCAAAAGAACAAGGTTGAGGGTTTAGGGACTATAAGGTACTAGAATTATTTGATTTAGGACATGACAAACACAATATAAAAGTAAGTAAAACAAGATGATACAATATCTAAAATTTATAATAAAGAATCCTTGGCCATATATGATGCTTACCTAGAAATCCAAGTAAAACACTATTAGGATTGTGAATTTTGAGAGCATTGTGAAGACCCCATATAACATTGTGTCCTCCTGGAGATTGTCTCCTACAAAACACTAATCCAACCGTGTAAATAGAATATGTACTACAAACAAAATTCAAAACATAAAATTGATGTATACAGACAGACATAACAAATAGACTAGCCATCATATGCTAGTCACAGCAATATTTAGCGCGGGAGTCACAACATTTTACCATCAAATGGTTTAAGCTCAAATTTTTCCTATTCTTACAATACGCTTAACCACATACTCCCATGTAGATAAGGCGAAGTTCACAAAATCAACCACAAAAGCAAAGGCCAAGATAGCCATCAATCGAATATTAAAATAAGTATAATCTAAAGATCAGGACAAACAAAATTTGAAGTTTATGATAAAAAAACATATTCCCAACTATTAAGTTCTCACCTTACTTTCGTCTCCACCAGCCATATGTGAGGTAGAGCTTGCCGGCACATCTGCAAAAAGGAGCACACAAGTCACTACCTTCCTAGGAAGATATTTAACTTAAAATGGAAAACTAAAGCAAGCAATTTTTTTCATCCCCTTAAAAGGGAACTCATTAAGACTCAAGCTTACTAGCACACTGATCATTCCTCATGAATTCAAGCGAAGAGAGCACAGCTAGGGTTTCTACTAAAATCTCTCGGTTCAGCTTCCTCTGAAGCTCTTAAACTTTGTAACTTGTTGTGTTGTGACTCAGAAATGTCTCTTCACCAACTCGTTCCTATTTTTGTTCCTCTTTCTCCTCGTCTTCTTCATTTGCAATATTGCTCTCTGATTCCTTCTGCCAATAGCTTGGATGTGTCTCTAGTAGGAGAGCTTTGAATAGTCAAAGAGGGTTTTATGATCTCCGAAATCAAAAGGTCTTTTGGATTTAGTGAGAAGTAGTCAAAGAGGGCTATTAGGTAGATCGAAAATTTTGAAGATCAGAGAGTTCTCTAGTGTGCCAGTGACAAGTAGAAGTAGGAAGTAGGTTTTAGGTTTGGTACAAGAGTTTAATTTGTAACTGTTGTTGTCCCCGAAGAGATCAGAAGTATATATGACTCTTTGTTCAATAGAAAAATCAGGGGAGAGAAAATCGAAATAGAAGATCATGTATTAGAGAGAAAATCAGGAGGTATTATTGCATTTGCCAGCGGTTTAGACAATCGTAGTTGTAAAGCCGTTGTCAAAATCACATTTTTTAGTAGTGAATTGTGATCGTGAACAATAAACTAATACATATATAAAAATATACTATTGAAAAACTAGTAATATTTCAACAAATTTTTGTTATATATATGACAGTTGAAATTTAGAAGGCCACACTCAACCAAGGAATAGAAAAAGAAAAGCAGGAAGACAAAGTTAAATTCATGCACTCAATAACAAATATTAAGATCTCTCATAATTGGAGCTCCCATTACATTAATCTTAGTCATCCATTTTTAAGAAAAGTGATTATACAATGCACACATTTGTAATTAATTTCGTCTATATAATTTGTATTCGCTCAGTATATAGAAAAAAAATTTCTTACTTTAAAATACTATTAACTTATGAAGGCCCATGAATATGTGTAGGACATGTTAATTAATATCGAAATGAATTTGGACCTTTTAATATTAGTTTTCATCATGTTATTTAAGTTCACAAATAGATATAACATTTAAATTTGTGAACTTAGCAAAGATGACATGATACTATGATAGAATGCAAGTCACACACATTTATTCTGATTTTTAGAACTTTATCGGTGGTTCTCTTTCTAGCTTCATAAACCCAACCCTCGCCATATTCCTCCAAGGTGATAGCCAGAGTTGATCTCTGATGATATCAACTCTATCTCGGTGAAAACTTTTGCATTGAAAAACTTTTGTTACGAAAGATTAAAAAAAACAAATAAAAGAAATATTTATATATTTTAATCATGATATATTTCATTCTTCTCATCAAATAAAAAAATTAATTATAATTTCTAATATTTAAAAAAAATAATTTTTAATATATATAAATTTTACAAAATTAACGTAAGAATAACATAGATGACAAATGACTCTTTTTATTGTATAAAAGTAACAACACGCCTCATAATTAAATTATATAAGTATTTCTCAAGAAATTGAGCAACTTTACATGTTAAAGTGTAGTAAAAGGTAAAATATACTATACTCCCATGAATTATACTTCAAAATCAATGCATCGTGCCAATTTTAAAACTTGACATTTAATCCCTTTGAAATTTTAACTTAATTGATAATATCAAACAAACTTTTAGTCATAATGAAATCTTCAAAATTTTGATCCATTCATTCATTTTAATTGCCTTTTATATTAGCTAAGTGACAAACTCTTATCCTTAACACAATTTAATTAAAAGTTATAATTGTCAAGATCAAACACTTACCACTAGATAAAAAGTTATAACTGTTAGATAGGGTACAATTTTATTTCTTTATTTCTTCTCAGAGTTACATTAGATAGTTAAGGGTTACATTCATTATAGGCATCATGGATAGCAATGTTAAGCCCAAGATTTGTTTCAAGTTTTTTTTTTTTTAGCAAATTGAGGGTAATGTCAATTAGCAACTTTCATATAAAGAACGAATGAGTTCTTTGTTCTTCCTTCCATTAAAAGAGTAATTTTTTAAAAAAAAAGTAATTTAGCAATTTCATCTTGAAAGATGTTACATACAAAAAATGGCCTCGAGAGCTCGTAAACCCCGGGCACACTAAAAGCACTCAGCGAAGTTATCCTGGCACCATCCCGCGAAGCAATCCCTCATCTCGCGAGACAGCAATCTAGTGAGAAAGTCACAAGACCCGCTCGCCAAGCAGCCAAATCACCCTACTTGAGCTCGCTATCTCACTACAGCGGTTCCCATGACGCCCCCGAGCTAAGAATTCCTGCTCAAGATGCCCAACACCTCGCTTGGCGCAACAACATCAAGCAACGGACACCGACAAGCTCAGGTCTATGACCAACCTAGGGGGGCCACTCTGCAGCCTACATTCAGCAATAGCTAGTTTGTAGCCTTTTACTGTCTTTTCCATTTATAACTTAATGTAATACAACTGTAGTTTGTAATTAATGCATATAACTCCTCCTTCCTCTACAAATAGGATTACATTATTAGAAGAAAAGGAGAGGCCAAACTCTTTTAGCAGAAACTCTGCTAAAATCATTTCTCAGCACACCAATAAAATCTCCACCGTGGAAGTAAGGTCTGGTATCACTCGGATTTGGCCGAACCATGTTAAACTTGCTATCCCTCCATCCTTTCTTTCTCTCGACCCATCCTCTTCTGTACTTCAGAAGTAGTATTGGATCCCTGAACTCCTCCCGTTGGCCAGAATCTAGAGCTCTCTACACGAGCTAAATTTCGACGTCAATATATTTGGCATCGTCTGTGGGGACCATCTGCTCTCTGAAGTCTCCATCGCAACCTAACAATGGCCAGAGGAAGAACTACTCGGAGCTCAACCACTCCAGCCCTCTAATCAATGGACACTCCTGATGTGGGGGCTCACCGACAGTTTACTGCTACTCCTGAAACTCAAGAGGCACAAATGCCTAGCCAACCTCATCTGGCGCTCGAAGGCACGGTAAGAGAGCTGGCAGAAACTGTCAAAGCCCTGGCACGGGCCCAAGCTCAAGGCACGTAGAGACAAAAAGAACTCATGATACAGCTCCAGCAACTTCATAAAGAGGCTCAAAAGGAAACTCGTGAAGATCATGATAACCAGCAACTGGAGGGCTCTCAATGAGCAGGAAGCTCTACCCCTCAGTCTGAGACGCACGACTGGACAATGGAGGAAGTCCTTTGCAGGCTCAAACGGCTAGAGGAGTATCCATAACCTCAAAACCATCAGCCTCACTGTAAGGAAAGCTCCTCATTTTCTGTGGAGATCGAGAAGCAACCTCTCCCGCAGAAACTCAAAGTGCCCTCTATCCCACTGTATGATGGGAACAGTGACCCCAACTACCACTTGGATGCGTTCAACACCTAAATGGACCTCCAGACTATTGACCAACTAGTGAAGTGCCTCATCTTTCCCACCACATTAGGGGGAATGCCTCGGGCATGGTTCAGGCGCCTCCCGACTCACAGCATTGGTAGCTGGAAAGAATACCAAAGGAAATTTGTCAACCAATATCGAGCACTGAAGAAACAGCTCATACCTCCTTGCCATCTCGCGATGAATTTTCAGTGCAAGGATGAGTCGCTCAAGGACTATGTAACCCAGTTCAGGCATGAGGCCAACTCCATGGAGAATCCTTAAGAGGAGGGCATTCTAACGGCTATCTCAGCTGGACTTCACAAAGATGGTAAATTATACCAAAGCCTCTATGAGTTCCCTACTCGAGACCTCATCAAATTCTATGATCGGGCAACCAAACAAATAAGATGGGAAGAAACCTTTAGAACAGAGGAACCCAAGCATAAAACAGGCCATAGTGGTCCTACCACGAGCAAAAAGTGGGGTAGTGAGAGTCACGACAACCTCGCTCCTCATCTTGTGAAGAAGGTGAAACCTCAGTGATCTGAAAGTCACTTCGAGAGCTACAGCATCTTGTTAGACACATAGGACAAAATTTTTGCCGTAAAAAAGTATAATGAGGATTTTGGAAAGCCCAGACCATTGAAGGCATCTGTCAAGTCTAGAGATCAAAGTAGATTTTGTGCTTATCACAATGAGGCTGGACACACCACCTCAGAGTGTCGAACACTAAAAGACGCCATAGAAGACCTCATCAAAAGAGGCTGACTACAGGATTATGTGGTAAGAACATCAGGACAGCGTGCTTAACAGGCTTAGCGAGTTATAGCCCAAGAGCCTAAGCTCTCTATCTGAACCATATTCTGATCCTGTAACATTCATCTGCTATCAATGATGTCTAGTTGTACCGACTATTGTATGTTGAATCAATGTAAATTGCCGATTAGCCAAGCATTATTTAGACAAAGAGTTTTTTACTCCGTCATTGCTATCTCACTACAACGAATGATTTTCACCTCGCTACAGCACTTACTACAGTGAATGATTTTCACCTTGCTACAGCAAAACCAAAACAAAAAATAAAATCGAGAGTGAGATGGCCTTGAGCCTATTTCACAATGGCACAGGGTGAGACAGCCCTGAGCCTACCTCAAGGCTTCAAAAATAAAATAGAAAGTGAGACGACATTGAGCCTACCTTGCAATGCCTGAGGGTGAGACAGCCCTGCGCTTACCTCAAGGCTTTGAAAACAAAATCGAGGGTGAGACGACCCTGAGCCTACCTCGAGGCTTCGAAAATAAAACAGAGGGTGAGACGGCCTTGAACCTACCTCACAACGCGCGAGGGTGAGACAGCCCTGCGCTTACCTCAAGGCTATGAAAACAAAACTGAGGGTGAGATGGCCTTGAGCCTACCTTGCAACGCCTGAAGGTGAGACAACCTTGAGCCTACCTTGTGGCTACGAAAACTCAAACAAAACAAAATCCTAGCCACCAGCACACTGCGACACAAAGAAACTGAAATGAAATCATTGTAACTTTCACATGATTTTCCCATAGCTCTCATGCGGACAATTTTCTCATGTCTCGAACGAGACTCCTCAGGCGCAGCTTGCATGCGACCCCTCTCTCACTCACAACAGACTGAGCAGTCATGAAAATAAAACACAGTTAATCGGCAAAAAGAGTATTTCATTATTCATCAAAAGTGTTCATACAGTGATGCGTGAAGCATCCGATTATAGTATTGAAAGAGAAAGAAAAGCTCATACAACAAAAAGACCTCGTCCAAGTGAGGCAAAATTACATCAAGAGAAGAAGTGCAGAAATAATGGCAAAAAGCTCAGCGACCCGGCACAACCATTCCTGCAAGAAGAGCAGAAGGCCAGTCACCGAGCTCGTGCTATAGGAAGGACAGCTACTGCCCAAGCTGCTCCTGCTTATTTTCCTCTGGTACATCCCCCTAAGCCAGACCTAGAGCAAATCAAAAAGTCATAGAAGCTAGCTGGCCAGGTAACAGCACCACAAGCAATGACTAGAGGAAATAGCCCGGGATCAGTACAAGATCCCCCAAGAGCCCGCTAGGTGGATCCTGTGATGGTGCCACATGCAACAGGCTATGCATGCCTCCAGGCACTCTGCAACAGGCCATCCATGTCTCAACAAGCTTCGTCGGAAGCTAAGACACCAAAACTCAAGGGACTCTTCAGTCTCCTCCATTGAACTCTTTTGAGGAGAAGAAGAAGAATGCCCCAGGGCATAAAAAGACCCGCTCGGCCCTTTGAAGAATCCAAAAGACATTTGTCCTGATCTTCATCCAACGGCCCGAAATAAGCGGCAATGCCATGCCAACAGCCAAAAATGACAAACAAGAGAAAGCATAGCCTAAAGCAGAATAGAAAGACATCTGATATGACACTTCAGTCAAGGGAGGACACTGACTGAATATATGAATCAAGCCTTGGAAACTTGCAACTCCAGGTTCGCAAAGCAAATCGAGAGTTGGGGGACTTATGTTATATACAAAAAATGGCCTCGAGAGCTTATAAGCCCCATACACGCCAAAGGCACTCAACGAAGTTGTCTCGGCACCATCCCGCGAAGCAAGCCCTCGCCTCTTGAGGCAGTGATCCAGCAAGAAGGTCACAAGACCCACTCACCAAGCAACCAAATCACCCTGCTCGAGCCTGCTATCTTGCTACAGCGGTTCCCATGATGCCCCTGAGCCAAAAATTCTCACTCGGGATGCCTAGCACCTCGCTTGGCGTAACAGCATCAAGCAGTGGACGCCGATAGGATCAGGTCTATGGCCAACCTAAAGGGGCCACTCTTTAGCCTACATCCGGCAACGGTTAGTTTGTAGCCTTTTACTGTCCTTTCCATTTATAGCTTGATGTAACATAACTGTAGCTTGTAATTAATGCATGTAACTCCTCCTTCCTCTACAAATAGGATTGCATTGTTAGAAGAGGAGGAGAAGCCAAACTCTTTTAGCAGAAACTCTGCTAAAATTATTTCTTAGCATATCAATAAAATCTCCAACATGGACGTAAGGTCCGGTACCTCAGATTTAGTCGAACCACGTTAAACTCGATGTCCCTCCATCCCTTCTTCCTCTTGGCCCATCTTCTTCTATACTTCAGAAGTAGTATTGGATCCCTAAACTCTTCCCATTGGCCGGAATCTGGAGCTCTCTACACGAGCCAAATTCTGACGTCAACAAAAGATACTCACTTTCTCAATCTCAATATCTAATGTTCTAATTTAAGTCAGTTGAATCACGTAGATACTCAATTTATCAAATTAGAAATGAAAATGTTGGCATGATTTAAAAAAATTGTCACTTCTTCATAAAAAATGGCATGAAAAATAAATAAATTTTATTTTAAACAAAGCTTTACTTTGAGTTAACAAAGTGATTTCTAGATAATAAAAAAATTGAAATTGTTGGGCTTGATAAATTTCATTCTCTTTAAACTTTTCAAACATTAAATTGAACACTCGTAAATTAAAAAAATCATTTGATATAAATAAAACCAATAGATATTTTTTCCATAATAATCATATTTCCTATTCTAAAAGTACAAAATGGTATAGAAAATCACAAAATAATAATCATATCTAGAATATATAGAAGAACTAATATTAGACATGAGAATAAAAACTAAATTTTTATTTTGTTGATTGAGTTTTCTTTAGTTTTCAGCAAGATTTATATAAACTTTTAAAATAAAAAGTTGAGATTTTTTTTAATTTTACAAAATGAAAGTAAAAAATCAATGAAGATATAGCCTTAAATTGCATTGTATTGCCAAGCGAAAAAACAATGTTTTATTTATCTTTTTTTAACATATCTATTTGACCAAAATAAAACAGTATCTTTCTTTTTTTAAGTATGTGTTTTTCTATGTTATCATTTAATGTCAATGTGACAATTTCTTTTAGTGATATTAGCCTTTTCATTACTAATTTAATAGCTTGATTGACAATGTGATCTAGTTGTCTCAAATTAAAACATTAAATGAAAATGATGAAATTGAGAAAGTTTATCTTTAAAGGATAAAATTAAGAAAGTTAATATCATTGAGAGGATGAAACTATTAAATTACTCTTTTTTTATTTGGGATTTATAAAATAAAATTGATGGATCTTATTTTTATTTTGTTTTACATAAAACTTAAGAGTTAATTATAGAGTCTTGAGCACAACTTCCAAGGCTTGTTTTTTAAATTTTCTATAAGTTTTTTTTATTTGTTTTGTTTTGTTTGATATGAATTCAAAGGGTTAATTTATAGACCCTAACTTGTTCCATTGCAAAAGAAAAGCTAAAATACAAACAAAATCGAAAAGACCACTTGAATAAAAAATTTTCATTAAAATTAATGGTGTTTCAAAGGATGGTGTGCTTTATCCAAACATATGTACGAGGCAATAAGCAAAAGTGTTTTAAGGGATAAAAGTTGGGGATGGCAATGGGGCTTGTCTCGTGCCCCATTATCAGGAATAAAATATACACTTGTCTTATGTTCCTATTAACATTTTTGAGATTGTTAGCATTTGAATGCTTTGGAGAGTGTGATGAATCTCGGAGAAGGGATTACTCTTATCTGTGTATTCAAGAAAGATCCTATGCTTGGAGTTGATCTAGAGTCTACCATTAATAATGCCATTTTCCCAGGTCTCCAGCTCAATTAGAAATTTCTACTGCTCAGGTCTTGGTTTACTATTCTGGTTGGTAAGATGAGATTGTGAACATCTTATGTGCCAATGAACTCAGATGCATTTATCTTCTTTACCCTGTCTGTTATTTCTATATAATATGGAATTATCTTTATGCAGGGTGGTCCTCATTACCATACAGTTGGAGGACTAGTAGTCTGTTTGAAGCATGCTCAGTCCCCTGAGTTTAAAGTTTACCAAAACGAAGTATTTCGCCTTCCACCACTAGTCATAAATTTGTCCAAGGCATGTTCCAAAAACTATTACTTATATAATTAATGTCCTGCAAGTGGTCTCCAACTGTAAATCTCTGGCTAATCGATTGATTGAACATGGGTATAAACTAGTTTATGGAGGAAGTGATAATCACCTGATTCTAGTTGATCTGAGGCCATTTGTAAGCCTATTGACCTTTTATTTTGAGTTTCAGAAAAAAAATCCTGAGCTTTGTTTTCCTTTCTCCCTCATTTTCTCTCTTTTATGTTGATATTTTATGTTACTTTAAAACTTGCTGTTTTAACATCTCAGAATTTTGTTCTGAATTTTATACCGAAAGAGTTTAGGAATGTCAAGATTCATACTTCTTATAATTTTTAGTGCAATGAATTCTATTCTCTGACATGCTTTTGTGGACCAAAAGTTTCCTTTTGCTGGTTCACTATTGTTAAAAAAAAGGGTAGGTTTTTGAATTTTGATGTTGATGTGTGGAGAAATTTTGATATTAATCACCATTTCATTTTCTGGTTTACTTTTTTCCATTCGCTCTCATTATATCTGATATTAGTCACCATCTTTTCCATCAGGGCATTGACAGAGCTCGGGTGGAGAAAATTTTGGACATGGCCTCCATAACACTTAGTAAGAATTCAATGCCTGGTAAGACTAATGCTACTTGTTGGATGACATTTTCTTTGCCATGTTTGCATATTCTTTATGTTCTTTCTTATCCCCATTTTCACTAACCATTGTTAATTATAAAAGGTGACAA